>JZKD02S1992088.1:437984-449104 GCA_000966675.3 Picea glauca | reverse complement strand
AAAAAGACAATTTTCATATCCTAGGACTCCTCAACATAATGGAGTGGTTGAAAGGAAGAATAGAACTGTCCAAGAATATGCAAGAACCATGTTGAATGAAGCCAAACTTCTATATAAGTTTTGGAGAGATGCAATAAACACATTAGTTCACATACTCAATCGAGCACAATTTAGACCTAACCATGACAAAACACCTTATGAACTATGCTTTGGTAGGCCAACATTAGTGAAACACTTCAAAGTCTTTGGAAGTAAGTGTTACATTAAAAATGATGAGTATAATCTAGGGAAATTTGACCCAATATCAGATGAAGGCATATTTATAGGATATTCACCTAACAAAAAGGCTTATAGATGTTATAACCTAAGAATACATAAAATGGTGGAAAGTGACAATGTAAATATAGATGATCTAAAGTTAAGACAAGTCATACCCCATGACATATCAACATATGATGATATAAGTGATGGATAAGATCATAATGAAGAAGTTGATGAAGAACCTCAAGAAAATGAACCCCACACTGATGACGAAGATGATGAAGAAACACCCTTGCCAAAAGCCCCATAAAAAAGGGTTCAAAATAATTATCCTGAAAGTCAGATTATTGGAGATAAAAATGCAGGAGTGGAAACAAGAAGGAAACTCACATTTGACTCAGAACAAGCAATGTTATCCCAAATAGAACCTAAGTCATTTAAAGAATCCAACAAAAGTAAATGTTGGTTAAAATCAATGGATGAAGAACTAGACCAAATAGAGAAGAACCAGACTTGGGAACTAGTTCCAAGACCCAAGGACAAAAATGTGGTAGGAACTAAGTGAATATTCAAGAAAAAACTCAATGAAAATGGGCACATCATAAAGAACAAATACAGATTAATATGCAAGGGATATGTCCAAGTGGAAGTTATTGATTTTGAAGAAACCTTTTCTCCAGTAGGAAGACTTGATTCCATCAGAATGTTGGTTGCATTTGCATTCTTCAGAAATTTCAAAATCTATCAAATGGATGTCAAGTCAGTATTCCTTAATGGAACATTAGAAGAAGAAGACTATGTTGAGAAACCAATAAGATTAATGTTAACAAAAAATCAGGACTATTTGTGCAAGCTAAAAAAGGCCATGTATAGTCTTAAAAAAGACCCCAAAACATGGTTCCTAAGGCTTGATCAGTACCTTCAAAAACAAGGATATAAGAGAAGGACTACTAACAACAAGTTATAAATCAAAATTGAGGATCAAAACACAATTATTGTGGTGGTATATGTAGATGACATCATATTTGGAAGTAATTTTACTATACTAAGAAGAAAGTTTGCAACCAAAATGAAAGAATAATTTGAAATGTCTATGATGGGAGAACTGTCCTTCTTCTTAGGTTTACAAGAAACTCAAACAGAAAAATGAATATTCATTTCCCAGGCCAAATATATCAAGGAAATGATAAATAAATTCCAAATGGAAGACAATAAACCTATGAGTACTCCCATGGTCACTGGATGTAAACTAAGCTTAGAATATGACTCACCAAAAGTCGACCAAACTATGTACATATCAATGGTTGGAAGTCTACTCTATTCAATAGCAAAAATACCCGACATCATGCAGGTTGTAGGACTCGTGGGAAGATTTCAATATGCACCTAAAGAAACTCACTTAAAAGTAGTAAAGAGGATATTCATATATCTTAAAGGTGTTGGAGATACTTCACACACACCGATTATTTCTTTTTCCTAAGGTTTTACCTATGTTTATTAGTAATTATTCAGTCTCCTATAGTTTAGGGAGAATATTCCTCTAGGAGAATATTCTCTTTAGTTCATACTTTAGTTTGATCAGTTGAGTGGAGTCTAGATGTCATATTGCTGTCATCACCAGCTAATGTGCATTGTCCTTGGAATTATCACCAGACTAGTGCATTACTCATGATTCCCTGATCTCCTCCTCACTTCAATCTGCTTCAGTTAGTTAACTGAAGACTGAGAGACTAGTTAACTCAGACTAGGTGGAAGTTCACTCCCGTAACTCCCTAAGAGATTAGACTAGGTGGAAATTTACTCATGTAATTTCTTGTGTGTGTCCATATCACTCTATACCACCACTATGTCACATTGGATTCTCCACCAGTGCATATTATTTGAGTTATACAGAGTATATCATGTGTAAATTATCATTCATTCATTTGGTTAATGAGATTTTTTTTATTCTTTCTCTCCTTCTTCTCTTTTCTCATATTTTCTCTGCAAATTATGTATGTCATTTTCTATCTAGATCTATTATGTGCAAGTTCAACACATTTACAAAAGGCACTTTAGAAATTGGATTAGGGTATCCAAAAGATAAATACTTCACTCTAACTAGATACACTGATGTAGATTGGGTTGGTAGTATAGATGATAGGAAACGCACCAGTGGAGGAGCATTTTTTCAGAATGCATGGTAGCATGGCTAAGTAAGAAAAAAACATCCACGTCACTGTCTACAATAGAGGAAGAATACATTGATGTTGCATCTTTTTGCACACAAATTCTTTGGATGAAGCAAACATTAGAAGATTTACAAGTAAGATATGATCATCCCATTACTATTAACTGTGATAACACTAGTGCCATAAATATCTCTAAAATATTGTAATTCATTCTAAAACCAAACACATCCCAATCAAATATCACTTCTTAAGAGATCAAGTTACTCAAAAAGTGGTGAAATTAGAATATGTAGACACAAAATAACAAATAGCAGACATCTTTACAAAACCTCTACCAAGAAGCACCTTTGAAAATCTTAGGCAAAAATTAGGAGTAATTCCCATACCTCATTAAAACTAAAAAAATTTCATAAGAAGAAAGAAACACATGGATAGAGGGAACATCACCTCAAGGGGAGCATTGCATCGGGGGGAACAAAGAAATATCTCTTATTTCATTGATGTCAAAGGGGGAGGATAAGCAATCAAGACCTAATTAAAAATAGAGAGTGTTACTTTGTTTCCATCAATGCCAAAGGGGGAGAATGTTGGATATAGTATTATGGGGTTGGCATTGATGACCAAGAGGAAAAATATGGTCAATGTTGGGAATGGAGTTGGTATTGGAATTGATACAAAAAAAATCAAGTAGATGTCAATAAGTCTGGCATAAAAGTTTCAACAAGAAAAGTCTCTACTATTCAAACCCTAAGTTGAGTCGAAACAATTAAACTGGTCAAGATGACTATCTAAATGAAAGGAGAAAATATCAATGTCGAGTGTTTCAATAAAATGCAATAGATATCAAGAATTATGGTATAAACATCTCAATAAGAAGTTGAAGTTGAAGAAGTTGAAAAAGTCGAAAGTCAAAGTCAAAGAAATCGGGGGTCGAAATTGAAGAGTTCAAAGAAGTCGAAGGTCGAAGTGAGATAATTAAAGGAAGTCAAAGGTCGAAGTTGGATAAGTATAATAATTCGAAATCTAAGAATTCAAAGATCGAAGCCGAAGTCAAAATCGAGACTGAAGCAAGTCATGACCACCAAAGTTGAATTACACAAGTTGGTTTCCTTCTAAGTCGATTCGGTCCAAGAAAGAAGTAACCTAAAGGTCAAAGTTGAAGGAAACTTAAATTGAGAAATACAAGTCGGGTCGAGGTTGAATAAAGTTGGGTGGACAGGAATCAAATACTCAAGTCGAAATTTATCCTAGTTGAGTCAACCAAAAAGATATTTGTTGGTCGAAAGAGGAAGAAAATACGAAAAAGAGTGAAGACGAAGTCGAATATTTAGTGACTAGCAGCTGAGAGGGCACTGGTTTTAATAAACACCATCAAGTAAAATGTTTTCAAGTTGATTTTAAATAGTCACCAACAAAGGAGATATATGGAGGTCGATTTGGACATTCATGAAAAGGTAAAATGTACTGAATTCGATCTGGCATCCGACGACGAAAGGAACATTTGAGCAAGTTTCTTTCAAAGAATCATATTTGTCAGCCACCTCGCACATGTTCTGGGAAACATTTACACTTTCTAGCTAATTTGGCATGTTATTCACAAAACCCATGTCGTAGAATTGTAAAATTTGTTTCCAACAACCATAATCTTTGTACGAAATCAATGTCTAATTTTGTGTATGGAAATCAATTAATGAAATCACCATTTGTGATAATTAAATGAATGGGTGCAATGTTTCATTTATAAAAGACACAATGGTTCAACATTTTACCTTTTGGAAAGTATATAAGAAGATAAAAAAGGTGAAAGAAAAGTGGCGATGTGGTCTACATCAGAAGATCATAAACAAGTACAGAGTCCAAGGAAGAAAGTCGAAGATACTTATGAAGTGAGGGTGGAAGGTTGGAGAAAGGAAGGAATAATTTCCTTTACTGATTAAAGTTTGAA
The DNA here is from genome assembly GCA_000966675.3 of Picea glauca. Classification (NCBI taxonomy): domain Eukaryota; kingdom Viridiplantae; phylum Streptophyta; class Pinopsida; order Pinales; family Pinaceae; genus Picea; species Picea glauca. Next base: position 444,727 of record JZKD02S1992088.1, on the reverse strand, counting down.
GAAAGGAAGTTTATGCTTCCTAGGGCTGGTTCTGTAAACAAAAAAATTGGTGCTTCCTAGGGTTGGTGCCCTAAAACAAGGGACTTGGTGTTTCCTAGGGTTGAAGCCCTGAACAAGGAGATTGGTGTCTCCCAATCATTATTGTAACTTGTATTAATGTATTGATTTTATATTCAGGTTTACTGTTGTTGATCAATTGTTGTTAATAAGTTAAAATTACTAAAAAATTAATTAATTAACCAATATTGACCCCCCCTCTCAGTATTGACCAAGTTTCCAACAGACCTTAAAATATTTGTTGATGAAATGGAGAATGAAAATTCCACCTTGAAGGACGGAATTAAAGAAATATAGAGTGATATGATGCCTCCACCCATATTTTCCAACCCAATTGCTACAATGCATACTTGGAAGAGATTTGATGGAACACCAGAATCCAATTCAATATTGAGAGGAACATCGAGCTTACTCACTATTGTTAGAATATATATTGGAAAAAATATTAAGAAAAAATGTCCCTGATCCTCAAGACTTGGGAACTGACAAATAATTTTATTTCTTTGGGATCAAGGATAACTAATGTGATACAGTACCTACAATTTGATCTAGAAAATGATGAGGAATTATATAAAAGGGAAATTACTACATTTGTTATGAAATTTTCAGATATGAGTGAGTTAAAAAGAAAAGAAGAAGACTTGTCATCCCATGTTCATGTAAAGCAGCTAAAAGCATGCTAGATTAAAAGAATAAAGTGCCTAAAATACATATTGGTCGATTGTTACACTTTAAGTGTAAAAAGGGGAAAATCATTTTTAAAATTAATTAAGTTGGATCTAGTTGGAGCAACTGGAGAAGTTGAAGACCTAAAGTTCATATTAAATTCTATATTTATGAAAAATGAGTAGTTTGAAGAAAAATTGGAATTGTTAAAGTCGGTATCATCTGAGAGATTCAATAGTTTGATCGAGTATTCAAAGTTATAAATTGAAAGTTTGTTAGTAAATCATGTAAATAGGAATGAATACATTGAATATACTTTACATCAACTCTCAATTTATTTTCAAGATCTAGAAATTTCTTTATTTGACATAGGAGTAAGGCAATAAATAATTGTTGCACCTATGAGGGACTTTATTAAAAAATGGTTAAAAATGCCTTAACTAAAATAATGGAACATGCCAAGAAGAGGCGGTTACAAAATTTCAAGGAATCCCAACCAAGGAGAATACAAGAGGCACCTCGACATGTATATATAGAGAGAGAAATCCATCACAGTGAGTAAACTAATCACCTTTCATAATTTTCTATTCTTTTTCCTTCTCCTTCATGAATCATCCAGTTGTGTCTTTTCATTCTTTAGAAACTATAACTGATTTTTGATTGTCTCCTTCTTTCTTATTTTCAAGTTCATCCCTATTCCATATTATTTTTATGGTCCATGGGAGCCCCATCCCAATCCATTTGGATGAATTCTATCTTTTTATTTATTGAAAAATAGATTATTAAGACTAAGTTATTGAGCATGGGATGTTTGAAGTGCACCTATCATATTCTCTCTTATTTTGAACGAAATACTCTTTTAAAGTTCTCTCAATTGTGGAATCGTGTTATTCCTTCTTATGAATGTGATCAATATTTATGATACTATGATGGATGTGAGAATTCAATGATTTATGATATAATGGTTATTTCCATTCTGTACAATATTATGTGTATATTGTATTTTAGTCTTTGAAAGATTCATGCTCCATTTCTCAAGAATTTTCTTTGTGAATATATCATTTTTCAATAAGTAGTATCTTGTATTTTGTTGAGCGATGGATATTGGGGTTTCTTTTAAGTATCCCCTATTTTAATATTTCAAGTATTAAGATTTATATTTCAAAATATATAGAGGATTTCCACATATATAAAAACGTAAGGGGATATTTTATCCTCGTGAGGTTATTTTTTGGATTTTAACTAATCTAAACATAAACATTCCTTAAACAAGAAATTTACACTTTTGACCCTACCTAGTATATTGCAAGATCGGTCTTGTAAATGACCCCTACAAAACCATAAATCTAATTTTTCACCCTATAAATAACAAAAAAGTAGGAAAAAAATATAGTGATCCATTTTGGGTCATACATCCTCATTTTGTGAGGATTTTGGTCCTCAAAACATTTTACTTACAGAGATCAGAAAAAATATCCCAAACTTTCTACTTGGAATACCACTTGGTCTTGTCTACTAGCCATAATTCTTCTTGACACCTTCTAGTTGATTTGGCCTTCCAATACATAATCACATATTTTGCTAATTTATATCATCTACATTATTTTGTACAACCTTGTTTAATTTGTCTCAAGGAAATATATACTTCTTACTTAAGCTAATTATTCTCTTAGCTTAATGGACACTTACCAAAGAGAGATTGGGTTTACCCTTATGTGCATTGATGGTGAAGGAATTACTATCCTTGATAAAGAGATATTAGTTATTTCTTCTCAAGATTATAACATCCCTTATATACATATACATGCTTCTTAACACTACACCACATGCATCAAGTGGTACCGCATCTACCTCTACTTCATTAATGAAATCTACAATGACAAAAATTAAACTTAAGAATACAATTTATCGTAAACTTCAACTCAACATCCTTATTCACTCATCCTAAAGGATGTGGATGAGGATGGTGTTTTAGGGTAAATGAAACCAACAAGATTTACCTCCCTTAGGATCTTCCTAGTCCTAAGACATAATAGAGATGCAAGAAGTATATTTCCTTAGATCTAAATTATACATGAAAATAATCTACGAGTTGATGGAATGAAAGGTTTACTCGGTGATCTGAAGATTGTCCTTGCACTCTCCTTAGATATTATCTTTCTCAAAGATTCCATTCGCTCTTACCAACATGGATATACACACACACAGAGACAAAGAAACCTTTCACAATATCAAACGAATCATGTATAAATGGATAATAGATCTAGTGACATAACATAAGAATATCAATTCCATACAAATATTATAACAATTACATACAATCAAGTAAGGAGGAAAAACATTATATTAATGAAAAAATGGTTTAAAACTTACAATCAAGGAATTTGATGTTGTCCTTTCCCAAGTTCCTTACCCACGCTCTATAATCAAACAACCAATATAAGTTTTATTTCTCTTTCTCTTGTTCTCTCCCCTTCTCCCGTGAGAGGCCCTCAATATACAGGATAATAGAGATAATATAAAAGGTTAATATATATAGGATAAAAATGCGTAGTATAAGAATTTTCTTGAGGTCGAACCACAAAAAATCTGATGTTTAATATCATCTCTTTAAAACCAATCCTAATTAGGGAGTAACAGACCCAGTCACACCCTGCATGCTTGCAAGGAGCCATCGATCACCCTTTGAAAGAGGACAAGGAGAAACCAACACTTTTTAGTCATGGGTTGTAAAGGGACAACCAACAACCAGAAAAAAAGGGATTGCAATCTCAAGGGATAAGTGGTATAATTCAATGTTTCAGAATGCTAACCCCTAGATGATGCCCATCAAGTGATCAGGTGGAAAATAACTGTATAACAAATGATCATGTATATTTAATCCAATTTTACTTATCAGTTCCCTTTCTACATTGTTTTCTTGTGAACCAATGTCTAAGTGATCATCCACTTTGATATTCTTGACCAAAATCTTAATATGGATGAGTTATGTCATATTCTTATCTTCCCTGTTATAAAGGATGCCCATGTTTTTCTCTCTCTACATTGTGGTGCAAAAATATTTTTATCCACATCCAATTTAATATCTATTCCAATCCATGCCTATAATATTATTTCAATCCATGCCTATAATATTATGGTTCTTAGAATAAAAATAAATATTTAACTTCTAATAACAATCTTGAATGGCCATCTCTATTGTGATGGTCACAATGGTTATTTGAATCCTTTCCCTTTTCATTATTGTTATTATTATTCTTTTGTTTTGTTGGACAAGAAGTTTTGGGATATAATTTTGGTAAAAATCCTAAGTATAGAAGAAGTGTGCAGAAGAGGTGCGCATGAGAATAAGGAAGGCTAGGGAGTGCACAATTGAGGCACATACAGGAGGAAAATGAGCAGTGAAGACCCATCCAGAAGTACATCGAGCAATGAGAAAGATTACATCCGAATAAGCAAAATAAAGCATAGAATAATGTAGGAAAAGAAAGAAGGAAAAGAGGAAGGATGAAATCTCGACATGCTAAAGATGGAAGGACACGCAAAAGCAAGAAAAAACAAGTAATCAAAGTGAAAAAGTAGCATCCAGACAAAAAATAAAGTGAAAGCATCCAACCAACCAATTAATTGGAGTTTTCATGCAATGTAATAGGGTTTTGGGAGGAACCAAGTAGGGTTTTAAGCCCTAGATTTTATGTATAAATATGTAATGAATTGGGAGAATATGGGTTGGTTGGTTGGTTGTTCTTCTTTTGGGATTCTAGGGTTGTTGTTCCTGATTTTCAGTTCTAGTTTGTAAAAGAGAGGAAGCAATGTTTGAATGTAAGAGATGATGTAGAGAGAGAGGCTTGCACTGCATAGCGGCTAGGATAGGAGGGAAGAAAGATAATCATGACATATCTTTATATTCACAGTGTGCAAGCTAGAACCAATTAAAAAACGTCGAATAAAGAAACCAATTGTTGTGGATGTAGTCCATATTTTGGTGAACCATGATAAATATTGTGTTACATGTTTGTTATATGAATGCTTATGGATTTTTTTTTAAGCTCATTAGATTAGATTAGATTAGTGTTATGCATAATCATTGTGCAATAATCACGATATTTACTGTAATGAGTTATGTGGTAAAATGGAATCAATTGATGGTATGAATCTAAATCACTAATTAGTTAATAAGGAACAAGGACAGAATTATGCACACATAAATAATAAGGAATAATAAACATAATGGTCACCTCCCATTCCCTCACTACTATAGAAACCTAGTTCTTGCAGTCCTAATAGATACCTCGGGTGAGACTTCATTTGCGTAAGAAGGTGATGCTAAAAGGGATATATTCTGGTGGGGTTTTTTGGTCATAGATAACTCGAACTTTTGGTCTTACAAACCGCGAACAATGCCATCATGTTTCCCCTTACAAATCTTCCTTCCTCCTTCTAAGATCCTAAATGTTCTTATTGGAAATGAGGAGGAAATATCTTGCACATTTGAACTCATGTGCAATCATGATCCTTTCCAAGATAGGATTATCAATGTTTTGCACACTTTCATAAGCACTACCAACCTTACTAAATAACTCATCAGTAATTACATTCTACTTTTGGGTTATATAACCTATCCAACTTAGTACAACAAAATTATTTCCTCTTATAGAGGTTGTAGATTGCACCTTTCATGCACTAATTCATAATGAATAACAAAAAAAAATATTAATAATATCACTACAATTAAGTTTAGTATCTTTCATATGTCAACAAAAATAATTTTAGATAAACATAAAGTAAATGTGTATCAATTATCACAACAAAATAACTCACAAGAGAATGTACAAAAAATCCCAATATTATTAATTGAAAAATTGTAACCTGTACAATATAGCTATAGATGGAAAATTTATAGGAATACAACCTCTCCAACCTTGATCCCTATCTCTACAACCCTAGCCGAATCTATCTATGTAGACTGCATCAACACTTTGCATATCCTATACTACCTAAAGTAGAAGCTCAATGGTGTGGTTGCAGTCTTTAGGATAGTGGCAATCCCACTTGAATTAGCCACCATAGAAACCTCTAGTAGCCCATAAGAAGATCTATGATCCTTCAAGTAAATAGTCACTAGGAAGGCCTCTACCTACCCCTTTTCCCCCATAATGGGAGGGTCAAGGGAAAACATTGGCAAGGAATCTAGACCTGACAAAGAGAGTTCACAGCTATGGAAAACACCAAAAAACTCAAGAACCACTATTTGGCCAAATCCAAGGATAACCTAAGGTATGAAGTAACCTCACCCAATGTTGATAATTATACAAAATACATGAAATATCATGTATCACAAGTAGATTCATGGGTTTATGTCCCTCCAAGAAGGAACTAGTTAGATGGGTAAATTCGTGGAAAACCAAAGTCCATGTTGATCTAAAACTAGGATCAAAAGGGTTCTTCACGTCTACATTCACGTGTTTCAAGGATCAAGAGAGAATTCTTGAATAGGAATGCAATGCTTCATCCCTATCTAGGAAACCTTCACGGAAGCTTCGGTCTATATTCAAATGTATTCCCTACATCAGGTATTCTGGGAATTTGAGACAATGGAAGGGATTGGAAACTCAATGGGTTCCTTCATCAAGATCTCAGAGTTTACCAAGCAAGGGAGATACACCTCATATGAAAGGATATGTGTATACATGAATGTCACAAATTTCCTATCAGAATCCATTAGTATTCTCTTCTAAGATGTGGTGTGTTGTAGGAAAATCTTCCTGCGGACAAGTAGATCGACCTCTAAGGCTTGACCTTAACCCTAGACAGAAAAGTGATTATCATGGAAATTGAATTTCTTTTGAAACTATATAAGCCTAATGCATGAGAAGGGAGAGTAACATAAGTACCTCTTAACCGACGTTTGTCCCTGCATGCTCCGAGTTGCACTCCAATCCTTTGCTCCTCGCTGAGGTCTGTGGACAAAACGAGATACAACCACTTCCTACTCTATTGACATTAGCTTGAAAACAGAT
>JZKD02S1992088.1:420366-434048 GCA_000966675.3 Picea glauca | reverse complement strand
TAGCCTTGGAGAGGCTCAACAATCTTGAGATATCCTTGGGGAAGGTGAGGATTTTCCTCCTTCAGTTGAGGATCTGCCCTAGGATCATGGCTGGACTAGGGATTCGAATCTAACTACCTTCCAAGAATGAAAATATGCTTCCCCCATTCATCTCAACAGCTTAACAACTTCCCAGAATAGGTAGCGCTCCTTCAAAAGGGCTATCAGAGCGTTGTAGCGCCCCTGAGTAAGATTTAGGGGGCGCCAGCGCTCTCAAAATATATAACGCTCCCTCAAAAGGGCCTGGGAGCATTATAACGCTCCCTGACAGTGTATGGGGGAGCGTCGGCGCTCGGAGATAGTGTAAGGGGGAGCGCTCCTCTCCAAAACTCAGTTTTTGAGGTGCTTTCATATGGCCAAAGGTTTGCAAGCTTGTTGACTCATTTCTCCTCTTCCAAATCAGATGTTTGAGGTGTTTCAAGTGTCCTTATTATGTCGTTATGGGCACGACATAGGCATCATGCTTTCTTGCGACACTTGTGAGCAACATACGACACTTGCGACCTTGTGAGCAAAATGTGACACTTGCAACCTTGTAATGACGACACTTGCGACACTATCAAAGTGAGTAATTTTGTTGTGTAACATGGAGTGGATTCAAACTCTGGATTGTGAACATGTCCCATTCCACTATAGAAAATTCCATGAGCATGAATATTTGGGCATTTTGATCACAAAGGTGCGAAAAAAAAGACCCCTTTTATTGCCTTGGTAATCCAACAAAGAAACAAGGAACCATAGTTATTAGGTTAGTGAACCCACAAGCTATAAAGAAAGAAATAAAGAAAGATAGGAATAATAAAAAAGGAAACTAAACAAAGGTAACATTTAAAAGGGATGCATGAAATTGAACACCAAGAGTGGTTATCTAATAGAGAATGGTGTTTGAAATTGAGAACACCAAGAGGATAATTGTGGGATTTATGAATCCCTCAAAGTAAAGATATTACTCTCCTATTTTGAATTACAATTGTGAAGAACTCTATTGAAAAGCTTCCCAAGAGGTGAAAAGATTTCCCTATGCTATACTTTCCCAATCTATTCTTAAGAGAACAAATGGCTTCTCCAGGAGTATTTGGAAAACATAAAAATGCTATGACTTCTTCCTTTTGTGCATAAAATGGCCCTCTATTTATATAGTCATATATAGGTATTTGGTAGCTTGCTCCAGGTGTGAATGTGATGCAAATGCCCCCCTTCTCCCCTCGAGGCTACTGACCTCCCGATCTAGGATCGTTCACATCAAGGAGTCAGATCGACTCTTTGATCTCCTACTTGAACCCAAATCAACTTACACAGACCCCCTTCCTCCTCTGGCGTAGGTCGAATGGCACCTATAGGCTCTCTCCTTATCGTTGTTAAAATATCAATGCCAATGGGCACTAGCTCTCCTGGATAATCCCATTCCTCTCACATGACCATGGACTGTGACCACGGGCTAGCTCCCTTCACGACTCCTTGCTTCGAAGATTTTGCGAGCTTCCTGCTCCCTTTTTCCCAATTTCTGAATCGGTGAATTCCTCTAGGACCAGATCTACAGTCCACGATCTCCTTTTATGTGACCTCGAGATATGACCCGGGGCTTAATATTCTAGGCGCTTCAAAATCAAGGCTTCGGTTGTTTCAACTGCAGTCGTCGCCAAATATTATGAATTTCGAATCCTCAAACTCTCGGATCTGCTCCCACCTGTCAACCTTGACGATGGACGGTCCCACTTCCTTCGAGACTCCAGGCCTTCGTAATTCCACTCTCCTGTGCACTTCTAAAAGGTTTAAGGCATGTGCACTTACCTCTAGATCCAAATATTTTTGGTCCTTCGTACCTAGATCCAATGGCTAGGATCTGTTCTCCTCTGTGCTCTTCTTTGAATGTCTAGACGTGAATCCAATGGTCCAGATCTCCTCCTTGCAGCTGATCTAATGACATATATCGCTCCTCCTCCTGAGCTTGCACTTTCTACCGACTTGGAAGAAATTTCTAAGTGCTCAAAGGCTTCAGCCTTTGATCCTTCTGTGAACCCGGTGCCTTTGGGTCTCATCTGTGTTTCTCCTCCTGAGCTTTTGTCAATGGGATTTGCCCTCACCCTGTTGCACACTTGCGCTCTGTGTCCAACTTTGAACTACACCTCATGATCTTCGGGACTCGGAATAATTTCGACTCTCATGCACTCTTTGCACTATCTCTTCTGAGATTCTTAAACTTTCTCAGTATCCCAAGGGATTCTACCCTTTTGTGTCTTGCAAAATACTTTTTTGTGCCCTTCTGGCATGCTCTGCGCTCGTCTTCTTGAGCTTTCGAACTTGAAAAAAGTTCTCTTATACGCACTTTGACTGACCTTCAGATGGTCTTCTTTCAACACTTCTTCTGAGTGTTTTCTGGTGCACTCCTTGCACAGGTCTTCGTCCAGATTGTTCAACAACTTTGTGAGTGTATTCTCCTTGACACTTATCTTCTCATAACTCAAAACAGGGTTCACCTTGTGCACACTTGCACCTGCTCGATGCCCTTCTTGCAGAGCTCTACAGAATCCTCAACAATTTGTTTCTCCCTGTGCCTCCTCTGCACAATCTCTCCTCCAAGGTATTCAGTAACCTTGAAGCTCCTTTTGAGTCTGCAAACTATCTTGGTGTTCCCTACTGGCACGTTCTTTCCTGAATGTGATTCAATATTCATATGTGCACTCATTGCACTTATCCTAAAGAATCCAGAATGATTTAACAAAACTCACAGATAGATAAATTCTATCTATCCCTGCAGATGGAAACTACTCATACATATGAAACATACATACATAAACACACAGATGAAATTCATTCATAAACATATAAACACACACAGAATCATATGCAGGAAAAAATGCTTTTGTATTATCTCTGAATGTCTATACAAATGTTTACAAAGGCTGGACTGCAACAGAGTCTCGGTGTTCTATCCTCCTCTTCTCCTCTACTCTACATGCTATATCTAATCTGTCTTAGTGAAATCATATACAAATATATTTTACAAAAGAGGGGCTTCTCGAGCTCTCCCTTCATCTACCTACTCTCATTAATTGCATTGAATTGCATTCAATGGATATCTACTCTGAATCAGATATAGATCTTCATCAACCTATCTACCATTAAAGGAGACATCATCTCATGCATGCACAAAGGAATCTATTTGTTTCTTTCATCCTTACAAACATTTAGTTTCATTTAATTACAATTTTAAAATTTGAAAATGAGAGGGTTGGTGCCTCTCCCCTCCTCGAATTCTCACTGATGTGTTGTCTAGATAACGCATTTCTGAGGTGGAGTGATTCTCCTACATCATACTCCACTGTTGTGAAAAATTCATGATCTCCTTATAATGAGTTCCCCTTCTCCAATGTTGAAATCCCCCTGGATCCCAAGCTCTCCTTTGGAGTTGTCCTCCTTCTCCACTGCTGTGTTGTTGTTGTTTCCTTGTTGCTCTGATAGTCTCTCCTCTGTTCATCTTCTCATCATTGATATCTTCTTGTGCTGACCTCAACATCATCATTCTGACCTCCTCAATCACCTCGTCTAGTTTCTCGATTGGTTGGTTCTCCTTATGCAGTCTTCTCGACTGCAACTCCTCCTTGTCAATGGGTTGATCAACTCGATCCCCCCTATTGTTTTCTCCATCTCTTGTGGCCTTATCTTTCCACTCTATTGCAGACTCTAGTTCTTCAGTCTCATCACTGAGTTGTTGTTCAACTAATGCCTCTGACAAATTGCCTTTTGTCAGTTCTCCTTAGATTGGTTCGACTCCATCTCCCTCCAATTGCTCCTTGGGCTGGTATGATCCTTCACCTTTTTCCAACCTGATATGTTGGATGTGTTGTCTTTGCACTATCACCCTTCTCTCTAGGGATTCCAATTCTTCATACAGATCAATAAAGTCTATGTTGTATGATTCTTCTTCTATTGTAGGCTTCAGTGTTGCAGTCATCTCCTGTTCATATTCCTGGCTGAAAGTTTTGAGCCATTCCTCTGAATGAGCTTCTCCTTATGTTGGTGAAAACCTCAGTGTCTGCTCCTTCTCCTCATCTATGATAGTCACTGCTAGTTTTCTTTCTTCTACTGTTTCATCTGCAACACATTCTATGGCCTCAACTGGGTTGTTTGGTAGGGATATCTCAATTCCCCTAATAATTAGAATACATTTCTGATCTTCCTTTGTCACCACTCTTTTTTTATCTGAACTCACTTCTGAGTTCATCTCTTCTCCTTTTCAAACCTAGAAATATGGGATTTCTCTTCTTCCCTCCTGGCATTCTATGATATTCTCTGATCTCTTCTCCTCCTCATAACTGGGGCTTCTTCCAATATCTGTCTCACAAATGCAAACTTGCTCCTCTTCTGTGTCACTAAGGTTTTCGTCATACCCTAGCCACCTCCTCAACTCTTGTTGTTGTATTTTGGCCAACAACTTTTGGACAAGCCACTTAGCTTTCCTCTTCAAGTTCCATTCGTATGTCTAGCATGCATTTGACTCCTACTGCATCTTCAATGTAAGCCTCTCCATCTCTTCTCTTATTTCTTCAAGCTCCTTATCCATCTCTTATTTTCTTTTCTACTGATGGTCCTTGCCTTGACCACGCTTATGGACTTTAGTAGCCATCTTCACCCTCCACCTTCCCTCCTGGAAATTTTTTTGTTCACTCTGTAACTGAGAGAATTTCCAACTTATCCTTCATCTGAAATATACAAAAGAAAAGTGTGCTCTGATACCACTTGATGCAGACCCCCCCTTCTCCCCTCAGGGTTGTTGACCTCCTGGTCTAGGATCGTTCACATCAAGGAGTCAAATCGAATATTCGAGCTCCTGCTTGAACCCAAATCAACTTACATAGGCCCCCTTCCTCCTCTGGTGCACAAGTCGTATGGCACTCACAATCCCTCTCCTTAGCGTTGTTCAAGTATCAATGCCAATGGGCGCTAGCTCTCCTGGCTAAGACCCTTCCTCTCACATGACCACAGACTGCGACTGTGGGCCAGCTCCCTTTGTGACTCCACCCTTCAAAGATTTTGTGAGATTCCTTCTCCCTTTTTCCCGGTTTCTGAATAGGCGAATTCCTCTAGGACCAGATCTACGGTCCACACTCTCCTTTTATGTGACCTTGGTCTATGACTCGCGGCTTAATCTCCTAGGCGCTGTAGAATCTAGAATTCAGTTGTTTCGACTGCAGCCATCGCCAAATATTATGCAGTCTGAATCCTCGATCTCTCAGATCTACTCCCACCTGTCAACCTTGACGATGGACGGTCTCACTACCTTCAGGAATCCATGACTTCGCAAATACACTCTCCTATGCAATTCCAAAAGGGTTAAGGCCCATCCATTTACCTTTGGATCCAATGGTTGTTGGTCCTTTGTACCCAGATCTGATGGCTAGGATTTGTTTTCCTCTACGCTCTTCTTTGAGTGTCTGGACATGAATCCAATGGTCCATATCTCCTCCTTGCATCTAATCTAACGGAAGTTGTCGCTCCTCCTCCCGAGCTTGCACTTTCTCCCGACTTGGAAGAAATTTCTAAGTTCTCAAAGGCTTTAGCCTTTTATCCTTTTGTGAGCCCGATGACTTTGGGTCTCTTTTTCATTTCTCTTCCTGAGCTTTTGTCAATGGGATTTGAGATCTCCCTATTGCACACTTGCACTCTGCGTGCAACTTTGACCTACTCCTCCTGAGCTTCAGAACTCAGAATAATTCTGACTCTCATGCAATCTTTGCACTATCTCTTCTGAGATTCTCAAACTTTCTCAGTATCCCAAGGTATTCTACCCTTTTACATCTTCCAAAAGACTTTCGGGTGCCCTCCTGTCACGCTCTGTGCTCATCTTCCTGATATTTCGAACTTGAAACAAGCTCGCTTCTACGTGCACTCCTTGTGCTTTGACTGACCTTCATATGGTTTTAATTCAACTCTTCTTCTGGGTGTTGGCCTAGTGCACTCCTTGCATAGGCCTTCCTCCAGAGTGTTCAACAACTCTATGAGTGTCTTCTCCTTTACACACAACTCTGTGAGTGTCTTCTCCTTGACACACAACTCTGTGAGTGTCTTCTCCTTGACATGTAGCTTTGTGAGTTTCTTCTCCTTGATGCAAACCCCCCCTTCTCCCCTTGGGGCTTCTGACCTCCCAGTCTAGGATTGTTCACATCAAGGAGTCAGATTGACTCTTTGAGCTCTTTCTTGAACCCAAATCAACTTACACAAGCCCCCTTCCTCCTCTGGCGTAGGTCATATGGCATTTGTAGGCCCTCTCCTTAGGCGTTGTTAAAATCTCAATGCCAATGGGTGCTATCTCTCCTGGATAATCACCTTCCTCTCACATGACCACGAACTACGACTGTGGGCCATCTCCCTTTGCGACTTTGTGCTTCGGAGATTTTGTGAGCTTCCTGGTCTCTTTTTCTGGATTTCCAAATCAACGAATTCCTCTAGGACCAGATCTACGGTCCACGCTCTCCTTTTATGTGACCTCGAGCTATGACCCAGGGATTAATCTCCTTGGTTCTTGGGACTCCATGCTTCAGCTGTTTCGACTGCAGTCATCGCCAAATATTCCGAAGTTTGAATCCTCAAACTCTCAGATATTCTCCCACTTGTCAACCTTGACGATGGACAGTCCCACTGCCTTCAAGACTCTAGGACTTTGCAAGTCCACTCTCCTATGCACTTCCAAAAGGGTTAAGGCCCATGCACTTACCTCTGGATCCAACAATTGTTGGTCCTTCATACCCAGATCTGATGGCTAGGATCTGTTCTCCTATGCGCTCTTATTTTAGTGTGTGGGCATGAATCCAATGGTCCATATCTCCTCCTTTCATCTGATCTGACGACAGTTTTCTCTCCTCCTCCTGAGCTTTCACTTTCTCCCGACTTGGAAGAAATTTCTAAGTGCTCAAAGGCTTCGACCTTTGATCCTTCTGCGAGCCCGATGACATTAGGTCTCATCTTCGTTTCTCCTCCTGATATTTTGTCAATGGGATTTGACCTCGCCTTGATGCACACTTGATCTTTGCGTGCAACTTTGAAACACTCCTCCAAAGCTTCAACACTGGGAATAATTCCAAATCTCGTGCACTCTTTGCACTATCTCTTCTAAGCTTCTCAAACTTTCTCAGTATCCCAAGGGATTCTACCCTTCTACGTCTTCCAAAATAATTTCTAGTGCCCTCCTGGCATGCTCTACGCTCGTCTTATTGAGCTTTCAAACTTGAAACACGTCCGCTTCTACGTGCACTCCTTGCACTTTGACTGACCTTCATATGGTTGTCTTTCAACACTTCTTCTGAGTGTTGGCCTTGTGCACTCCTTGCACAGGTCTTCCTCCAGAGTGTTCAAAAACTCTGTGAGTGTCTTATACTTGACACTTCTCTTCTTAGAACTCGAAACAGAGTTCACCTTGTGCACACTTGCACCTTCTTGATGCCCTTCTAGCAAAGATATACAGAATCCTCAAAAATTTTGTTCTCCCTCTGCCTCCTCTGCACAATCTCTCCTCCAAGGTATTCAGTAACCTTGAATCTCCTTTTGAGTCTACAAACTATCTTGGTGTGCCCTCCCGGAACGTTCTTTCCTGAACTTGATTTGAGATTCATATGCACACTCCTTGCACTTAGCCTAAAGAACCCAAAACGATTTAACAAAACTCACAGATAGAGAAATTATATCTATCCATGTAGATGGAAACTACTCATACATCTGCAGCATACATCCATAAACACACAGATGACATTCATTCATAAACATATAAACACACACATAATCGTATGCACGAAAAACTACTTTTTTATTATCTCTTAATGTCTATACAGATGTTTACAAAGGTTGGACTGCAACAAAGTCTCAACGTTCTCTCCTCCTCTTCTCCTCTACTCTACATTCTATATCTAATTTGTCTTAATGAAATCAGATAAAAATATATTTTACAAAAGAGGGGCTTCTCAATCTCTCCCTCCATCTACCTACTCTCATTAATTGCATTCAATGGCTATCTAATCTAAATCAGATCTAGATATTCATCAACCTATCAGCCATTAAAGGCGACATCATATCCTCCCTAAACAAAGGCATCGATTTGTCTCTTCCATACTTACAAACATTTATTTGCATTTAATTACAATTTTAAAATTTGAAAATGAGGGAAAAATGAGAGGGTTGGCGCCTCTCCCCTCCTCGAATTCGCGTTGATGTGTTGTCTAGCTGACGCGTTGTTGAGGTGGAGCAATGTTGCTTCATCAGAATGGGAAGGATTTTGAGGTACATCCCATCTTTTCAGTCATCCCAAGGTGATATTTTGGGTTGATATTGGGATCTTGTCTTGAATTACATCACCCTAGAAGTGGTTGAGGCCCAACCAAATTCATAAATGTGCCATTTATGCATCCATGTAGGTTTCTTCATGGAAAGTCATGTGTATCGCACATTGTATGTGTTTGGAGCTGTTTTGGCCCACGTGAATGTGTGTGCACTGGCGTTTTTGGAAGTGCACACAACTTTATGGGTTTTTTGCATAGTTTTGGTCACCTTGCTTAGAATTGGTTTTGTAAATATTGGAAGTATGATGTATCTGTGCTAATTGTTTCTTCATGAATTGTCTATATTTCTGTGATAAATTTTTTGGTGATAATATATGCCCCTTGATGTGTGAGGTTAGGAGCATACGTATAGCTAAAATACATCAATGTTAATTTTGCTAAAATTTCCATAGTAGAGGAGAGTTGTATCAACTACTGAGAGGAACTGTGAGAGCGATCTATTGGAGGAAAAGGGGATTCTGAATGATACTAGTATTCTCCAAAAATATGAAATGAAAATATGTGTACAAACGAGGCAGGCATGCCCCATTCTCGTGTCATGAAACCATAAATGAAATGACAGAAACTGAATATTGTTGATGAAGTAGATGTCTACAATGACTTCTGGGGCATCAAACAATGGAAGATAATGGTTTTGATTACTGAACATGCTCTAGATTGAGGTATGAATAACTCAGATGGATTGATGACATAGAAAATTTAGAGGTCTTCATCAATTATTGAAAACTGCAACGGTCACATAGTAAGACCCACTGTAACATGAAACTTTATTGAAGTTGAATGTCGTGGCGGTCAATGACATCAGAAAAAAATGAAGACTCTTTATGTTTCATCTGAGACTACTCAGTTATAAGGGATTGGGAGCCAAGATATTGCAATATTCCTGGAAGCTTGTGCTGATGTCGACAGGGAAGGGGTGAAAATGAAAGAAGCAAAAGGGATTCTTGGCATTGATTTGATCAAACATGATTAGAGGATGAATGGAGGAGAAGATGGATGAAATGATGACATGAATGATAGTCAAGATGTATGGGACTCGATAAATTCCCTTGTTTGGGGGAAAATGGAATGATGGAAGCAACCATAAAATGTGATCTAGTGTCAGGGGGACAACCAAATATTAGGTAAACTGTGATGGAATGGTGAGACTGCAAAGGAGTGGATGAAGGGTAAAAATACATATGTGTAGGATAGGGGTGTTGGTGATAGTCAGTATTTGGGCCATGATATGGATACCTTTGAAAATATGGTGATGAAATGGGAATTCCCCAACCAAAGGTAGCATGGGTTTCTATGTGCCAAGGAAAAAGGCGCCATTAATTGCGATGACAATAATGTACTCTACTTGTTGGAATTGGAAATATGCTTATACAATTATCAAATAAATAAAGAATGATTGGGTTGAAAGTACATGTACATTAACAAATACCCTAGTGAAGGATGGCTTGGCCTCATGGGGAACAAGTAGGGGAATGTAATTTATGAAGAGTAGGGGGGGCATTGGTGGGTTTTTGTACCAGGTAGGTGAATGGAGGATAATATTCTAGATGGGAAATAGATGTTGGATGATGTGGAGGGTTAATGATAATGAAAAGGTGCATTTAATGTAACCAAAAACATGATGTGGGAGTCCATACTGGGGTGGTTAGGATGAATATGAGGAACAAGTATGAGGTTTTTACTTTGGGGTATAATGCTACCAGGACTCTTGAGCCTAATGGACAGAACACCATAAGTGTCAATATGCCAAGGGGTAAATATATGTGGGACAACTCATGGAGGTGGAAATGATACAGGTTAACAGTACCTAAATGAAATGGAGGTGATGGTACTGTGAAACTGGGAGTGAGGATTATAAGGGTAAATGTCGAGGGGTATAACTTGGATATATAATTGTTTGCAGGGGGTGTGAGTGCATGCTAGTTTTGAACATATACCTGAAGGGGCCATAGGGTGGATAAGTCTGAAGTGATGATTGGTGCACACGATAAGTATCGGCACATACAAAAACCAAATACCTAACGTGGAAAATATCTTATTTAAAAAAAAGATTATAGTTATTTGATAATTAATGGACAAGAAACATGTGTACCTATGCTTGGGGTGAAAAAAATGGTGGCCTGGGGATTTTTGATGAAATGGGAAATGGGAAATGGAGAATGTCATGACGTAGAAGGTAGGGTCATGATCTATGTACCACAAACTATGTGAAAAATGGAGGTCTTGAGCTGTTGAATGGGGGTGTTAAATATTGGGAAAGGGGCATATATATGGGTGTGGGGCCCATAATACCTCATCATTTATAATTATGAAAGTTAAAGTATGAGAGCTTATTTGTGTGCATTTCAGAGTGGTACGAAGGTATGAGGATTCAGATTCATCTTGTGGGAGAACCAGGTAAGTCGTTAGGACCTCTTGCATATTTTAGGGTTGTTTTGGATGGGGTTGGGGGCCATACAGATGGTTGTACAATTGTTTTTATGAGGGGATAGGAGTGTTTGCGCAAGAAAAAGGTTGGTTTCTGTGCATATGTGTGTAGGATTAATTGTGATAGTCACACACAGTGTGCACGAATGTGGAAATATCTTTCATACACAAGTGTGTGGATATGAGAGATTTTGTCATGCTGATGGGCGTGGAGGGCATGAAGAAAGTCATGACAAATGTGTGTGGATGTTGGGTGGACAACTATGCCAAATTTGCACAACTATCGGGGGGACATCCGCACCAAATGTGAGTGGATGTTGGGGGGATAGTCGCACCAAATGTAAATGGATTTATGGGGGACAACGGCACATGATATGCATTGTTGTCTGGGGGGGAAATGTGCAGGTTGTGCATGACTGTCTAGTAGACAGTCGCGTAGATGTGTGTTTGTGAAGGAGGTAACCTCACAGAGAGGGAATTTTGATATTGTTTTTATGTTTTGAGTTTTTTGGATGATGAAAAATGACTCAATTGTTGTTGGATTGGGTACAGGTACAAGATACCAATCCAGTGGCAAGAAAGAGACTAGGATGCCCCGTGGAGGGAAGTGGGAGATGATTGTGATATCTGTTGGTGATTGGCCCATGCAGGTCTTTTGAGATTATTTAACTTCTCAATGATTCGGTCCCAGAAGGTTCTCCTGGAGTTTATTATTAGTATGTGGAGGTCGAAGTGGCATCTTTTTAAGGTATGGGGATATGATCTCTGGATTATAGTTGATGTGGATATCTATTTTTTGACTGGGATTCTGTTTTGGGGAGCGGAGTTGGTGCCCGAGCCACATATTCCACCGAGGTTTATGGTGGCAGCGATGGCTACACAACATTGTTCGGGGAATGTAGTGATGAGTGGGGGAGAAATCAATATAGTTGTGATCGACTCTCTAGAGACACAACTATTTTTTTCAATGATTGTGAGTGTTACACATTATTTTTGTCATCCCTATGACCGTTAATGATGTAAACCTATCTGTAGTATTTAGAGGGGTCAGTGGCCTGAGTTCCTAAAGAAAGAAGGAAGAAGAACTTTTCCTGAGAAAAGAAGTTGCATTTTCCTTTATGAAAACCCTATTAAAGATGGTTTCTGCATGTTGCACTATGGCTAGGGTGTGAGAATGCCTAATTCTCACAGGCTGCACCATAGTTGGGTTGCGAGAGGTTCGCAGGTTGCTCTATAAGCAGGGTTCGAGAATGCTCATACATGGGAAAAACAAGCATCTTCTCGATGCTTCTAGAAGGAGAAACTTCCATGGTGAGATGGCATCCGAATGGTTTGGATCTTACTCACTTTCATGATTTGGTGGGATCATCCTGACCTCCTCACCTTATCCTCTTCATCTTATAAAAGTAGAGGAGCTCTCATGGAGAAAGTTGGCTTGGATGAGATTAGATTTTGAGCTTTTGAGTTTGGAGCTTGGATTGGATTGAGATTTGGAGATTGTTATCTTGGCTAAATGAACCACTTTGTCAAGATAGATTGTGAATATTATAAGATCTATGCTCTCATAATTCTTGGAGTGGAAGTGTGTGGGGAACAAAGGACAGTTGGAAGGGACCTTACGACATCAAGGCCATGGTTGTAATCTCTCCTTCACATTTAATATGACACAATAATATGATTCTTTCCTATAAAACTTGTTTTTTTTTATTGTATGATTCCTTGATCACATACATAGGTTTATATTGAGTTTATGTTATTACTATCACTTTGGTTGGTTGTGTTCTCTCGTAGGTTCATCATTGTATGAGCGTTGGAATGGAGCTAGGATGGTGATGGCGAGAGGAAGTGGCATTTAAATGGTATGCCACCTATCCCTCTTTATTTAGTAAATTCAATATATAAAACTTAAGGAAAGCGTCATGTTCTGGTGTGTTTTGTTCTATATCTAGGTGGATCTAGGGAGATCACTTAGTGTCCGCACCTACCGATTTATTCAATAATAGTGAGGATATCTGGGTCATTGGGGACCCAATGCATCTTTGGGGAACATCTAGTGATTTTGGAGAGAACGATGGAGGGGTGCATGTATTTTTGGGCTCACTTGATGCATTCCTATATGGTCTCACAATTGGATAGATGTGTTGTGTCCATGAGCGGGGACTTTTCTTTCTAGTCGGTGTTGTGTGCCTTTTTCTTGGAGAGGGTTATTCTCTTGCACCTGAAGGTGATATTAGATCCACCTCTTATGCGCAACCATCGATTGATGAGGTGGGGGCAGTTGTTATCCCACCATCACGATGGAAAGGGAGGGCACTATTCCACACCTATGTTTGAGGGGGTTTGGAGGTAGACCCCATAGGTTATCTACAAGTTCCCATATTCTGGGATTGACTTCCATCATCATCCTGACATGCGCCTACCATCGGGCAAGCATTGTGATCACCGAGGTATGCGTGTTGTTTTTTGCATGTTTGATATTCATGGATGTATATATTTGTCTATCATATATACTCATGAAACTTGTTATGTGACTTTGCATATGTGGGAGCCAAAGATTGGGATGATGTGTTTGTAGGTACGACAGAGGAGGAGGAGCGGGATGTGGAGGCCAGGGCGAGACATCGCTGATATGATGACCTTGGGGTGGGTCCGTCGTAGGATTATTCTAAAGATGATGTGGTGGCATTGGTTCAGAATATTGAGGACCTGAGGCGATGGCTAGATGCAGTCTTGGATGGAGTACCTAAGGAGAGATGGCCTTATATCCGTGATGAGAAGATACATGAGCACTGTATAGGTGTGGATCATGGTTGGAGTTTGATTGTATGAAGAGAAATAGTAGGTAGAGCAACATTGACTGGACACATCCCTGTGAGAAAGATGTCC
>JZKD02S1992088.1:388604-420317 GCA_000966675.3 Picea glauca | reverse complement strand
ACGGACCCTCCAACCAATGATTTTTTAGAGTTAGGGGACCCATAGGTGTCATCTCTAGCATGGGCCTTTCCCACTTTTGTATGATATAGAGGAGTTTGTGAACTCCCATTTTGTAGATGCAGAGGGAATATTTTTTGAGATCTGGGCCTAGCCATGGGGCTAAGGAAATTGTATGTTTTTTTGGACAAAACACTTATGGAACCATATATATATATATATGGATATATATTTTGATGATGATATTTAATGTGGCTGTGTATATATGTTTGATACGATGGATGTCTCTTTATTTTATTTGATGCACTAATGTTAATCATGTATGCTAATGGGATAAATGCCAATCTAGGAATTGATTAGCCATGTGATTTGCAACTTGGTTGAGGCTCCTGGGAATATGAGTAAATGTGATTGACTCAAAATTGTGTGATAGAAGTTGAACCTGCAGGTACTTGCGATAGAGGCATGGATCACATCTGTGATACACATTATTCAATTGCATAATGATGAGATGGGAATCTAAGAGGATGCTTAAGTGATTAATATCAAGGTGAGTGGCTTCTACGAGAAGACCAATGACATTGGCGTGTTCTACTTAGTTGTTGGTAGTAGGATCAAGGAAAACACCACTAGAGTGTAGTAGTACATGGTCAGGGGTGAAAATGACCCAAGCAGCTGAAGCGAGATTCTAAGTCCAACAGTTGAGACCATTAACATACTCGGTGTGGTAGGAGATTGAATAATTCATTTATTGAAATATGAGTAAGGAATCAAACATATGGTTTTGTGGGTAATTTTTGAGAAAAAAAACTAAAAACTCGAGGAAAACAGAAGAAATGCCCTAAGGTAGAGTAGCTAGACTAGGGGTAGAATTTCTTCAGATATAACCCATCGACGGGGTCTTTGAGTGTGACCCCTTCTGGGTGAGCCAAAATGTATACACCATTAGTGAGGCAATGGAGGACGATATATGGTCCCTTCCATAGAGACTCAAATTTTTCGTGGCCTGGGGTATCATGAGTGATGTCGTAGGATAATATGAGATATCCTTTAGTGAAGGATGTAAGGTTAACTTGACGATCAAAGACGACCATGGATTGTTTCTTGGCTGCCTCATGACTTTGTAAGGATGAACAATGATCTTCATCGAGAGATTCAATATTGAGCAATCATTGTTATATTGGGGTGGCATCTGGTAAGAGATCAATTATGGTATGCAGAGTAGGTATTTTTCATTCGATGGGAAGTACAGATTCTACCCCATGAACCATATGGAATGGTGTGAACTCGGTGGTAGTTTTGACAACTATGATATATTCCCATAATGCATAGAATAACATGTGATTCTAGTTGGTTTTGTGTTTGTTGACTATGTGTTGGAGCATGGTATTGATGACTTTATTGATGAATTCAACTTCCCATTTGATTCAAGGTAATATGGTGAAGAGAACTCATGGGAAAATACCAGTTTGGTAGATAGCTCAACAAATAGTTCGTTCTCAAAATGTTTGTCATGATTAGACACAATTTGGAGGGGGAATCCAAAGAGGGTGATGACATGGTTAAAGAAGAAGCGGGTTGTTGTGTCAGTTGTGTTATTGAAGGTGGGCATGGATTTGACCCACATGGTGAAATAGTCAACTACAACTACAATGTATTTGTGCCCATTACTGGACGGGGGATTGCAATTCATGAAATTGATGCCCCTCTTGCAGAAGGGGCATGTTGAGATAATAGGATGAAGGGGAGATGATGGAGCTATGGATTTATGCGTGAATAGTTAACACTTTTCACAACACTTGACTGTGTGGATGCAGTCATGAAATAATATGGGCCAAAATTAACCATCTCAGATGACCTTCTGAGCGGTGGAAATTCCTGAAAGGTAACCCCCACAAGTGCCACTATGAAAATCATTCAACACATTTTCGACTTATTCAATGGTGAGGAAGCGGTTGAGGACTATATCTGCCCCCCAGTGGTAGAGGACTTCTCTTATGAGGAGGTAACAAGATGCTTGATGTTATATATGTCGTATGTCATCATGAGAGAGGTGAGGGATGAATTTTTTAGTGTGGAGGTACACTAGGATATATCCATACCATGGATCATCAGATGCGATAAGAAACAAGTGTTCATTTTGGAAGTCTTCATTGATGGGGGTATCATGGGAAGTAGAGGGGATATATGAGATTAGCTCAGCAAGGGCCAATGAGTTTTTTCTCTTGGGAGTGGAGAACTCTAAATCATATTTCTATAGGAAACAATCCATCGAGCGAATTTGCAATTAATTTGGCGGTGAATGAGAAAGTAGTGCAGAGGGTTAGAATCTTCCACGATATTGGTAGTTCAAAGCAAGATACAATGACGCAATTTTTGGACTATGAGGAAAACAACTAGGGATAATTTTTCTTTGTGGTTTTATTTCAAAGGTGGACTAGAGAGGTTCTTGTCGATATAGTAAATGATGTGCTCCTTCCCATCATCACCTAGTTGTACTAAAAATCCTGCAACTGAAACCTCGGAGGATGACAGGTATAGGATATAATCCTTATCGAAGTCGAGGAAACTAATCAAGGGGGATTTACTGAGTTCTTATTTTAATGAGTCAAAAGAAGTTTGGGCATGGTGATCCCAATGGAATGGGATATCACGTCGTAATAAATGAAAGAATACATGGGTGTATGGATTAATCGGGGACAAAGTGGCATAGGAATTTGGATTTTCCTTGAGGGCTTTGTAGTTTTCGCAAATTATTTAGAGGGGGATCTCGTTAATTTCTTGGACCTTGAGGGGGTCCACTATGATTCCTTCGTTGGAAATGATAAAACCAAGTAGACATCTTGCAGTTACACATAACACACATTTGAGGCGGTTCAATCGAATATTATATTGGCGACAACGCTGAAATATGAGTCGTAAATGTTCCATATTCTCAAACCTTTTCTTAGACCAAGTAGTGATATCGTCTAAGAAGGCTAGAATGATATGGGTGAGATAATGAAAATCATATTTCATGGACCACTGGAAAGTAGCACCGACATTTTTAAGGCCGAATGACATAACCCGATAGGAAACGGTGCCCCATGGGGTGTTAACTGCATTTTTGTATTGGTCTTCCCGACGAATCTAGATTCAATTATAGCTGAAGAAGTCGTACATTAATGAGAGGACTGCATGTCCTATGCAAGAATCGATAACTTGATCAATGAAGGGAGTGGGAAAGTTTTCCTTGGGACATGGTTGGTTGATATCACAGAAATTGGTGCATACACAAATGGTTCCTTGTTTCTTGTTGACTAGAAAAGGATTGGAAACCCATGATGTATATGTAATGAGATCAATGAACACAACTGATCATAATTTATCGATATCTTCTTTGATAGCCATGGATTTTGAAAGATGAAGTGGTATTTTCTTTTGGAGAATGGGGGAAACATCCCTCCATGTGTTGATTTGATGTTCAACAATGGTAGGGTCTAATATGGTCATTTCCGTGTATGACCAAGTGAATACGTCTCGAAATTCCTGAAAGAGGGATTTTTAAGAAATGATCTCCTCAGGGGTGCATGAAACATCGATGGTAATTTCTTCGATGATGCTTGGTTTGAATGAAATGTTGATTTTGATGGTAGGGAAGATGGTGGCCATGTTCCCTTCTTCAAAGGCATCAGGTGCAGGGATTGGATTATTTAATGAATTAATATGTCCCTGGGGGGTGAAATATTTAGCTTCAATCTCATAGACTTGAGGGTTTAGGCAGGGTTGAACTACTTCTTGGGATAGGAAGAAAGAGAAGTGGTGCATGTCATCCCATGGATAGTTGGGTGTTGTTATAAGGCTCAATGATCTCTTCATCGGTGTGGAGGATGCATGAGAACAAGAGGTCCTCAAAGGTTTGAACTAGTGGGAGGGATGTGTTAGTGCCCAATGTTTGAGGTACATTGGGGATGATGTTATTGTCTGTGGAAGGGGGCCCAGGCGTTGATGGGGTATTATCAGTGGACCCTAGTGTGGTGGATGGGGATGATTCCACTATTTTAGATGAAATGCACCATATGTCCAAACAAGTGTTTGGATCGTGAGTGATGGGAGGAGGTAAAATATCAGGCAGAAAACTTATCGATGATTTAATTGGGTGGATGTGTTGGTAAGTCTTATGATAGTTGCAGAATGGGTATGACCAGAGGGGTCAAAGGAAGGAGGTTGGGCCGTGGAGGTGGTATGATGTGATTTCTGGAAGGGGGATTTTCCAAGGCCTGGTCTAATGGAGTTTGACCCTATGGTGTATTGGTGGGGATGGAATCCCTATGGCGCACCCATCCTTCAATAATGAGTGGGAACCTATACGTGTAATGATCCATCTAGTAACATAAAACACAAGGGCATCGTAAGCGTTCATTTACTGATGTAGAGATGTAGTAAATGGTTTGATTTCTAGTAGCAGTGTGGTTAGCTTGAGAGGGCGTTGGCAGTGGTGTTTGTCTCACTACTCTCGGAGTATCATGGAAGGTAGGGATAGTCAGGCGGTGATGTGTTTACTGATCATATTCCTCACATAGGGCGCATGTGTGGTTGGTACACATGCCCTTCTTCTTCCTAGAAAAGGATTATGTTGGGATAGGTGTCACTACGAGGGTAGGGAGTAGGGGTGCTTCTTTGGGAAGATGAATGAGATTGTGTAATTCAAGAAATGTAGGGAAAAGATGGGTCAAGTGTCCAACTGTTACACAGATGGAGCATGGTGGTTAGATATGAGGTTGGTTGGTTCATTTAATTTTCTTATTTCCCCCTTTGTTGGTAGTGGTAGGGGAAACTGTGTGACCAATAGGAGGTTGTTGTGTTTGGATGATGGGTGTGTTATGTACAATAGTGGGTTGAACTGGTAGTGATGGTGTTGGTACCATGGAAGGTGGTTTGAGGTACCACATAGGGATGGAGATCACCATGTTGGGGAAGGTGAGAGTGGAAACAACTTGATAAGATGACACACTAGGTGGTGGTTAAAAGAATGCAATTTGTGTTAGGGATTGAGGGACTATTTTCCAAATGGGTGGTAAGGAACTTGGAATTTGTTGTGGGCCTAGTGGTGATGGTGGGGTCTCCACGAGGATTAGGGTGTGTTGTCCCTTGACCAAGTCTTGGAGATCCTTGGTCATGTTTGAACTCTTTTGGGACTTTGATGGGATGGTCAAAGGCGTAGCACAAGTCGATGCAGAGATCACAGGATCTCAACCCCTTTTCAGGGAAGTTTTTTGGATTAGGGTTTATGTAATGGGTATGGGATGTCGACCCATGGTTTTACCCATGTTTAGGCCCATTTTGTAATTTATAAATAGATAGTTAGGCGATGTAAGAAAGGGATAAAGAGAAGATTCTAAGTGCTAGAGTTCTATCTATGTGATTGAAAAGGCTTTGTGCATAGTGCATGTTGAGACTTGCAGAGCTAAGTGCAAGTGATTGTAAGAAGGCTTTGTGCTTAAACCTAGCTCAGGGAAGGAGGATCTGGCAAGGTGCACACAGATCTCCTGTCCTATGCGGAGTGGGTTTTGATGCTTTGTGCATGTCAGGATATTGACAGAAGATAATAAAGAAGATGAAGAGTTGGTGGACGTATCCCCACACTGGGGTGAACCACGTATATCCTCTATTATGGTTTGTTTGTGCATTATGGTTGTTGTAATATTCATATGATCTAAGTAATGAATGTTTAGATGAATCTGGTATGATAGCTTAGTTCTTAGTAATGTGAATGATTGCTAGATCTTATCTCTTTCCATATGCTAAGTGCTTAGATGTGTTAGATCTGGTTGAATATTGTGTTGTTCTGTAATTAGGGTTTGGATCCGCGATGTGAATAAGGGTTAATTACTAATGAATGTTAACTGATAAGTTCTTTGTTAAGTGGTATATTCATAGATCTGTATCCCAGCTACGTTGCAAACATTTGATTCCTGCAACCACCCCTGTCTCTACCTCGGGTGAGACTTCATCTGCTTCGCAGGTGTTGCCGAAAGGGTCGGTAGTTAGGGTTTTGTTGGTGCGTTGTTGAAGCGTTGAACCCTGGGTCTGCCCTTGTGCCAACAAAGCATGTTTTTCAAGGGAAGATTCATCTAAAATTTTGACACCATTTGAGGTAAAAACACATACATGTGTGATATCTACAAGTGGGGTAATGGGAGGATCTCCTTGATAAGAACCCAGGAGGGAGGGGTCTTGGAATATTCCTGGTCCGATGTCGAAAACTGATGAGATGTCATAACTAGATCATATGAAGGGGGGCACATTATCAATGTTGCATGAATGATTGGGATTGTTAGAATATGAAATATTGTGCTCGTTTTACCATTGACAATACCCTTGTCACCCAACCATAGGTTGAAGCCACCCTCCGAGCACCTTGACCTTAACAGAGTAGAATATTGGTAGCAATAAAGAGCCAAGAAAGGCTAATGTACCAAGAAAGAATAGAAACCAATTTGATCAGATAGTCCCACCCAGAAACCGGTGCAACACCTTCCCCGGAAACTTGTGCACAAAACTACCAACTGCAGTGCACAGAAACTACTCTCTGCAATTCTAAGAAGTGTGAATAATGAGAACTAGCACCCTGTATTTATAGTGGTCTGGTAGACTTATTGGGGCCGATTTCTCCTTCTGGGTACTAATTAATTCACATTAATTATATTTCTGCAGCCAACATCTCGTCTAGGGTTTCCTTTACTTCTTTGCTTCCTTCCGGAATATTCTAATCTTGTCATAGGTCACAATATAGGTCCATACCTCCCGAAGCTACCATAATATCAACACTCCCTCCTAGCTAGGGAGGTATGGTCTTGAGCACAAACAGACCATTCAACTGGTAGTATCATGAGCACTGTCATTATTATCCAACTAGATAATCTCCTATGACAACTGGTACAATATCAATTGATAGAACACACCTATGTTTATCCATGGTAGTACGCCACTACTCAAACCGTGACACATAGTCACAAACAGTAGAACAAATACACCACAGTAGTATATATCTATTGTTTGGAGACAAGCAATCTCCATAACAATCATATGATGTCAACCTGCATAGAAAAATATTGTTAAAATAAACTGAATCATTTGGGCCAATCTTTCAATCACGTCTGTGAGATATGAAAGAATATTTTCCCTCCGAGTAGAACAATGATATATCTAGACTATTCTTCTCAAACAAGGAAGAATAAATGTCCTATATTCTGAACCTGGACCATTCTCCACCCTGGGCCATTCTTCCTACACTAATCAAAGTGCACCTTGGAGAGAATGTATAAACCCTAAGGAATGTATGTCCCTGATTGTTGAGCCTGGACCATTCCCCACCCTGGGACATTCCTCCTACAATAATCAAAGTGCACCCTGGAGAGAATGTATAAACCCTAAGGAATGATTGTCCGAACCCTAAGGAAAAGAATGTCCTACATCAACCTCCAAAATGGACCATTCCGCACATTAACCACAATGAGAAATCGTTGTCTGGCAAGGCGTGCCAGTCTTCTTGAGTAACCCTCAAGAAGAGAGACTTCCCTAGACCACTCCCCATGTTAACCACAATGGGAAGTCGTTGTCTATGATACATCAACAATATGGACCATTTCCAATGTTAACCACAATGGGAAATTGTTGTCCGTCCGAAATCTCAATCCACTTTTCGAACAGGAAAGAATCTGTCCAATCTGGACTATTTTTCAATCACAAAGATAAATGTTTCAATAATATTTGAGTGCTCCCTCCTAACCTGGAGAGTCTTCCCTTTCAACTAAGGGAGTTATTTCCGCGATCCCCATCTTCTCTCGGAAATATGCAAACTTTATTCTGGATAGAGGTTTTGTCAGAATTTTTGTTGGCTTCTCGTCAGTCGGGATATAGTCAAGTTTTACCTCTCCTTCTTGGACTTTATCTTGAATAAAGTAGTATTTTATCTCAATGTGTTTCGACCTTTCATGAAACACGGGTTGTTCTAATAATCTTATACAACTCTGATTATCATAATATATTATTGTCAATTCTGGAATCTGATCAAATAAATTGAAGATTAACTTCCTTAACCATATTTCTTCAGTGCATGCTTCATATGTTTCCATATACTCTTCTTTTGTTGTGCTGAGTGCGACAGAATTTTGTTTCCTACTTCCCTGAGATATCATAGCGGAGCCCAAGATGAAACACATACCTGAAGTGTTATTTCTGTCTTTTGCACTTCCTTCCCAATCTGAGTCTATGAATCCATGAAGTTGTATATTGTTGGATGCGGTATATCTCAAACCATAGTTTATTGTTCCACGGATATATATTAATACATGCTTTGCAGCTATCCAATGCGCATGTCTTGGTTCCACCTGGAACTGGCTTAGTGTATTTACAACAAAGCAAATGTCTAGTCGAGTATTTACCAAATACATCAATGACCCAATTAGTTGTCGATATAGAGATGGATCTACTGGATCAGAATCTGGAACTTTCACTTTTCTTATATCCGCATTCATAGGAGTGTCCATGGACTTACAATCCATCATTCCAAATTTATGAAGAATATTTATTGCGTACTTTCCTTGTCCAAGGAATACTTCACCATGCTTCTACCATACCTCTAGTCCCAAGTAATAGTGCATGAGACCTAGATCTTTCATATCAAATTCAGAAGCTAATTCCTTCTTGCACTAGATAATGAGAGATTCTTCACTTGTTATGAATAGATCGTCAACATATAATAGTAGAATCACAGGTGCATTGTCCATGACTTTGTAATAAAGTTTTGGATCTGCATGACTCTTAGAGAAATCAAGTCTTGTTAGATAGTTGTCCATTCTGCCATACCAAGCCCTTGGAGATTTCTTGATTCCATATAGAGCTTTCTTCAATCTAAAAACGTGAGTGTCTCTAGAATGTACCTCAAACCCTTGAGTTTGTTCAATATATACTTCTTCCTCAATAGCTCCATTGAGGAAAGTTGTCTTTACATCCATCTGATGTAAGTTCCATCCCATGGAAGCGGAAAGAGATATGATATCTCTGATGGAAGTATATCTAGCCATCGGAGCAAACGTTTCATCATAATCTTCTCCCTCCTTGTGGGAGAACCCTCTAGCTATAAATCTTTCCTTGTATTTATCCACGCTTCCATCTGCTGCATGTTTGATCTTGTACACCCATTTTGAAGTTACCACAAATTTTTCTTTAGGTCTTGGTATGATTTCCCATACCTCATTTTTCATAATGGATTGATGCTCTTCCATCGTAGCTTCTTTCCATTGTTCCTTTTGAACTGATTCTTCAAATGTGGTAGGTTCTTCATCTAGAATCTTTGTCATGTATGCTGCATAACTTGAGAATCTTTTAGGTATTTTACTCTTTCTGAATGTTCCTTCTAGAACCTTGAGTCTTTGTGCGTCTTGTAAGGTAGCTTCAATCCAAGCCAGTCTTTTATTAGTCTTAGGTATGATATCTGAATCAATGTTTTCACATGGCTCCATAGGATGATCAGGTAGTTCCTTTTCATCATTTACGTTTTCTATGCTTTCTTCGTTAAGTTCTTCAATCTCTTCTTCTTCTATATTTTCTTCGATGGATTTCCTAAAGGCCATCCTTTCATTGAACGTTACGTCTCTGTTGACTTCGATCTTGTGTTGTTCTAGAATATATATTCTATAAGCCTTGGATGAATCACTATATCCCACGAATATCCCTTTTTTTCCTGAAGGTTCTAGTTTATTCCTCTTGTCCATGGGAATGTGGGAGTAAACAGGACATCCAAATATTCTTAGATTTTCCACATTAGGTTTCTTACATGAGAAGGCTTCTTCTGGTGTCATGTTCTTCAATATATGATGAGGACTTATGTTCTGCACATATATTGTTGTCATTGTTGCTTCTCCCCATAAGAACATGGATAAACCTTGATCATTCAGTAAGGCTTTTACAATTTCTTCAATAGATATTTTCTTTCTTTCTACTACACCATTTTGTTGAGGGTTATGAGGAACAGACAGCTCCCTCCTAATCCTTGTTGATTTGCAAAATGCAATGAATTCCTTCGAGGTGTATTCTCCTCCATTATCTGTTCTTAATGTCTTGATCTTCTTGTTCGTGAGGTTTTCTATCTCTGCTTTGAATTCTTGAAACTTGTTGAATACTTCATCTTTTGTCTTCAGTAAGTATAGCCAAGTCTTTCTTGAATAGTCATCTATGAAGATTACGTAGTAAGAAGATCCTCCTAGAGATTTTAATGGCATCGAACCGCAAACATCTGAGTGTATTAGATCTAGAATCTCCTTAGATCTGTTATTGCTGCTTGGGAATGGTTTCTTGATATTCTTCCCAAGGGCACATCCTTTGCAGATTCCTTCATGTGTAGACTGCAACTCTGGTATTCCTTCAACCATTCTTTTGAGAAATGGTAATGCTTGATAATTAATATGAGTGTACCTTCTGTGCCAAATTTCATTAGGGTTGACTTCGTCATGTACAAGAGCTTCTTCATTTTGTTCTAGTAGTCTGTACAAATTTCCTTCACGACTTCCAATAACCCTAGCATTCTCTATGTTGGAGTCTTTATGCCATGATAACACTTTTCCATCCGCGAAATCTATTATGTTTCCCTTGTATTCTAGGAAAGATATTGATACAAGATTCTTTTCTAAACCATGTAGATATAAAACATTGCTTAAGTGAACATAATTACTTGTTTTCATTTTGATGGTGGCTTGTCCAAATCCTTCCACGGGGTAAGTGGTTTTGTCTCCAAGCTATACCTTGTACAAGGTCTTCTTCTAATTTAGATTTGAGAGTCTGGATTCATATCGCATCATGTGCCTAGAAGATCCGCTATTGATTATCCACATGTCGTCTTCAATCGTTCCGGTAAGTGCTGAGTAGTGTAAAACATTGATTGTTTCACACATGTCTTCGGTTGACTGGTAACTGGTCATGCCTTGATCCAACAATTCAACTTCATCATTTCTGTCTTCTGAGAGAGCCAAAAGGTGCGTTGAGTTAGGGAGCATCTGAATATCTTCTTTTTGAGTGAGATGCTCCATCGCAAGTTGTCGAATTTGAGGTTAGGGTTTCTTCAACTGCTTCTGCTAGTAACCCTAGCGGTAATGCCTTTGGAAGTTGCTCCTTCTAGTAACCCTAGTGGCAGTTTCTCAGTGAGCTCAATACCCTAGAGGCTATGGTTCCTTCCATCATTTAGACTAAATGAAGGAGGTGTGGGCCCATAACCTGATAGAATATGAAAGATTGTGCTCGTTTTACCATTGACAATACCCTTGTCACCCAACCATAGGTCGAAGCCACCCTCCGAGCAACTTGACCTTGACAAAGAAGAATAATGGTAGAAATCAATAGCCTAGCAAGGCTAATGTACCAAGCAAGAATAGAAACCAAGTTGATCATATAGTCCCACCCAGAAACTAGCGCAACACCTTCCCCAGAAACTTGCGCACAAAACTGCCAACTGCAGTGCGCAGAAACTACTCTCTGCAATTCTAAGAAGTGTGAATAATGAGAACTGGTGCCCTGCATTTATAGTGGTCTGGCAGACTTACTCAGGCCGACTTCTCCTTCTGGGTACTAATTAATTCACATTAATTGTATTTCTGCAGCCGACATCTCGTCTAGTGTTTCCTTTACTTCTTTGCTTCCTTCCAGAATATTCTAATCTCGTCATAGGTCACAATAGAGGTTCATACCTCTCGAAGCTACCATAATATCAACAGGGATTCTAGTGTGCTAATTGGTCAATGGTGACTATATTCCCGTTATGGGGGAAGAGAATGGTGTGACAAATGGATGACGCAAATTCCTTCACGGAATACATGTAACTACGTCCGAAGAGGATATTGTAGTCTAATGGGGCATCAATAACTTCAATGTCTATGATAATGGTTTTTCCTCCAAGTTCTATAGGTACATTTTGGTAGAGGCCTTCCGGTTGTGATGGGAAACCATCACATGCTCGAAGAGTAATGGCTGAGGGAATGAGTTTAGGGGAACTTATTTTTTTCCATACATATTTGGACATGATACATGTGGATGCCCCTTCATCGATGATGCATAAATGGATCAGGAGGTTATGGATCTTGACTGGAATTTGGAAAGACACTAGTAATGGTAAACATGGTTCATTGTTATCTAAGTCAAAGGTGATCAAACGAGTGTTTGATGGGTCAACTTCCCCCAAGGTTGAGAGAAATTATTTTGATTGGGATGGACATGTTTGGAGAACCTCTAAGATAGGCATGGCCACTGGTGATTCTGTTAGGTCATCAATGAGGTTGTACGAGTGTGATGCTCGACAATGGGGGTTGTTGACATTCCTTCGTAATGGTATGCGAGGAATATGAGTGGTGTTTTTGGTGTTTGGATGGGGAATGGTCAATGGTTTTCATAATTTTACAAGGGGGGGGAATTCGACTTGGGGAGGTTTGAGTCAAGAGGCATGTTGTATTGACGATTATGTGTTTGAATTAATATTTCCTCTTTAGTGGTGAGGATCATTGGTAGATTGACAACCTTTCTGAATTTTGGTGGCCCCTAATTAGGATGTTGTCCCATCTGTGGTGAGGGGTTTGTTATTTTTTGTTGAGTAGTAATAACTCCCTGATGAGGAATCAGGTTTTGGGGAACTGCAGGTGTATGAGGTTGTAAATAATTTTGGGTTATTTTTTAGGGTCCTTGAGAGGCAGGGGGTTGTTGGGTATTCATTTTCTTTTTCATATGTTTGTACTCAACAATTTGGGGGAAATGATGGGTATAATGAACATACTCACCCCATAATGTTCAAGGGAATTTAGTTCAAAGGTTGTTGTTTCTCCCTTGTCTTGGTTGGCCAGTATTTTTTCCCCCTTGGGGGTTTTGGTTAGCCTGATTTTGGTTTCCCCCAATAGGGGGGTTTGGTTGTTGGGGGTTTCCCTCTTGTCCCTATTTTTTATTCTTTCTCTTTCTCCTATTTTTTTTGGATGGATGAGGGGGGTTGGATATGTTCAATTTTTTGAATGTTTGAACTTGTTGAAGAGGGGAAGGTTCAATAAAATTTACTCAGGACGGAGAAGGGATAGTATGGATTATTTTGGGGAGTGCCATACTGATTATATGAAGTGGAGAGTACCCCACTAGTGATGGCATGATATGATGTGGTTGGAGGTGGGCCTAGGTGTGGTACATGCATAGAGTTTGGGGGTGCGGGCATGTGTTCTCACATTATGGGGGGAGGAGGTGCCATGAATATTGGTCGGGGTGGTGGAGGAGGATAATAGGGGGTTCCTCCATATGGTGGTTGATATCGAGTGTTCCCAAACGTGGGTATTAGTTGAGCATGTGGGTGTGTATGGTCCATGGACCCAATCAACCCATCAACATCATGTGATGTTCTGGGTTTTTCTTGACCAAATGGTAGAGGGTGTAGAGGACCGGGTAACACTATATAAATATACCTCGATTGAGAGTAAATAAAGTCAAATTGTTGGGCCTTGGTGATATCCTCGTATTCATTTTGAGGGAAATTAGTGGTGACATATTTGGTGAGGAGAGGGACTAGTTATTTGAGAAACCAGTCTAGTCATTGTTGTGGGGTGGTATCTACTTTGAAAATAATTCCCCTTCTTCTCCATTCATGAATATTATCATTGATATGGATGGCCAAAGTTTGTTTGAATTCAGATAGAATTTCCAAATCGATGTCATGGCATACTAGGAGTTGGAAGAAGGATAAAAAGGCCTTTTCCAATGACTCAAAGGTTTTGTGGGACTCCACTTTTTCATCCGCATACCATTTGGAATAGGGATCAGTGAGAATTCTTTGGAACAGTCATAGGTGAACATAATCTTCCATAATGTTATTGGAAGAATACCACAAGTGAAAATACATGATGTGATTAGATGGGTCTTCTCTGGTTTTTCCTTCAAATTTGGGAATATTGAAAGGCAACTTGGTGGGAATATTCGGCCAAGTGGCGTCATGTAATATGGGATCATTCGTCAATTTGGTCAAGTCTGGGATGTTGATCGATGTCGAGTATGGCATGAATGGGGGAGTACTATCCATGGTATGATGTGTTTGAGAATATGTTCCTTTTGAAGATGGTTAGGAGTTTGTACTTTGTGAATAAGGTTGGGTTCCACCTTCTTGTGGTGGAGGACTAATGGGTGAGTTGGTTTGGGTATTGGTGCACAACAAAGTAAATCCAAGTAAAGTTGATACTAGGACTATGGCACTTAGTGGTGTATGTTATGGTTATGTTGATGTGTCAGCCAAATTGGGGACACCTCCCAAAATTAGGGGGAGGTTTCTAAAAAGTCGAGACTGTCGAGGATGTTTTGGTTCCCCTATGGTGCTAGACTATATGTGGATGTGTGCAAGTGGTGGTGAGGAGAGATAATAGAACCAAAGATTTGCAAATTACCTCAACAATGTATTTTTAAAACTTTATGTAATCGAATGATGGAAATCATACATAAATAAAGTAACAATGTAAGATGGTTGAGGGTATCATCCACATGGGGGTAAATAAAATGCACATGTCCTAATAGACTTATCGTCCTTCCTCTCAAATAACATTGGGCCTCCAAAAAAGCACTCAACAATAGGGCCAGAACCCACTTGAGGAGATTTTATTGAAGGGATGAACAATCATTTATAATGAGGGGTGAAGGGGGCATATCCCGGAAGTACGGGTGATATTTCCCAAAAACCATTCAAAATATGATTAAGGTGCAATTGCAGCCCACAATCACCACCTTGGGTAGATAAAACCTAGAATTGGCCACTAAGTCACCTCGATCAAGCATGACATTTAGATTTTTGGCCTCAGAAATTGGTCACAAGCTCGATTCTTTCCAAGGGTTGGGTGACCCAAGGAGGCACACACGGAACAACTAGACCTTAGTCTTCGGTCCTTCATAGGTGTACATAGTCTGAATCATTTGTCTCAATATTGAAGGGCTATTGCAGGTCTGATAGAGTGAGTATTGGTTTTGAGAAAAGGTGATGTTTTATATATTTGAATGATTTATGTTGTGAACTAACCCAAAAGAACATGTATTTGGATCCACCCTTGATCACTTGTATTAGGGGACAAGGGATATATAAGAACCTGAACACAAACCTGTGATGGAAGTTGGTGAGTCCCAAGAAATTACAAAGCACTATTAGAGTCATCAGGACCATCCAATAACAAATGAATTGGATCTTGGTTGAATCCACTTGCACACCATGTTCATCCATGATGTATCCCAAAGACTAAATTCCATGCATTCCAAATGAGAAATTCTCTAGATTAGCATATAATTTTTGTTACTCAAGGGTTCTAAGGGAATGTTGAATGTGATTCTCAATTTGTACCTAGTGATATCCTAACTTTATATCAATCTTACTAAAAAAATTGCACCCTTGAGATGATCAAGAAGATTGTCAATATAGGGAATTGGATATTGGTTCTTAACTATGATTTTTCTTCAAAGTATTGTAATCAAGACAAAGTCAACATGTCCCATCTTGCTTCTGAACCAACATAATTGGGTTTCCACAAAGTGAGGAGCTTAGTCAAATATGACCCTTTTAGATGAGCTCCTGAATCTGGTGTTTGGTTTATTCATTATCTAGAAGGGATCTTATGTATATCGTTCCATTAGGAAAAGGTGTGTAAAGTATCAAATCAATTGAATTCTTGACCTATTAGCACAAAGGAAACTCTTTAAGAAAAACAAAGATATATTTCTATTATTCAACTATCTTCTCCACCTGCTTCTACTATGTGAAGAAATCCCATGTAAAGGCCATGGAAGTCATAGTGATATTCCATTCACCTTCCAATTGAATCATGGAGATGATAAATCTATTGTTTTGGTAACCCTCCTACACTTATTTTGTAACAACCCCGAGTTGAACTGAGGACCATTACTACGCGGAAAACACATCAAAACTAAATTATCTCTTCTAACTAATTTCTTGTAACTTAATAGATACAAATTTCACACAGATTTAACTATTGTCTGATATCATAATTAAATTCATATACAACATGATAAAAATGACATGAATGTAGTTTAAATATCTCAACATAGTAGCATATAAATTGTTCTTAAAGACAGAGTTAATAAACAACAATTAAACTCATAATGCAACACATAAACAATATAAAACATTTATCTTTTAAAAGTAGTTGTGCAACGAGATTCTTGGGATGGAAGTTCCACCCAACCATAAACTTGTTCCAAATATGAAAAATAGGTCACCCCCAATATGGGGCTAGATATCCAAAAAATAGGGTGGTCTCTCACTGTCCACTCATAGCTCAAAACAATCTCACAACCCATTGGTATTCTCCTACAGCTATCCCAATTTTCCACTAGCTCTCTTCCTCTTGACCTTACCAATGAAAGGAATGTACCCATTCACTACTCTCGGTCCATAGGGCGTCCCATTTATTTATTAGGTTTTCTATGGAATATGTAACCAAGAATCTCATTACTGGGAAACTCAAGGGATCTCAATGCTAGGAAAACTACCAAGAAAGCAACAACAATCACGTGTTATTACATTGAAACTCACACAAGAGTTCACTCTTCAGGCCTGAAAACCTGGATCTTTATTCTTTTTTTCTAAATATCCTCCATAATTCCCCCTCCATGGTTTCTCTAGGTCTAAATCTCTACTTCTTCTCTCTCCTTGTTGTTCATGCAAAAATATTGAATGTTAAAACTCTTGTAATTTCCCATACAAATTTCATCTCTTTGGCTTAATTTATTGACTCACACTCTTTCCCAAAATGATTGTACTCAACCCCCATTCTTCCAATAACTATGGGATGTGACTTCTCACACCCAGCCTTTTACATGCATTCAATAATTGGATTTGGGGACACTCAATAAAAAATTAGAAGGTTCATATACCAATACTAATTTTAGGAAGTGGGTTGAATTAATAGACATGGGTAATCCCCCCTTAGACCCCTCTCTTAGAAATTCTCTTAGAACCCCCCCTCTCTTGTGGATTAATTCATCCCCCATCTTTGTCCATATCCCCCACCATCTAGCATCACATTTTATTATTAAAATTCAGAAATACAATTCACATATACATCGCTTGGTCATGGCCTTGTTTCATATCTACATTATGTAGTAATTAACAAAAGGATTATAGAGGGGAATTACATTCCCCCTCCCCTACAATTGTTCACCATCCTTGGCATACGTGCGTGCACACATGCACACACACACAACACAATACTAAGAGTTATTTTTTTGTAATTTTACAAATCCAATAGCAGTTCAAACCAAAACCTATTGTTCATCTCAACTCGTTGACCCAAGGAATGTGATGTAGGAGCATCTCAAGCAAGCTAGCGTGGAGACAACGGATAGCTGGAAAAACGCCCAGCACAAATTTTGAAATCACCTTGAAGTTATTGCACGATCTTAAATGAAGCCATTAAGAAGAAGCGCACTTGTAAAATGTAACCGGACCTTGAGCGATTTGCTCTCGTCCTTAGTAGGTAGGAGGAATTTATGGTAGTCAATGCAAGTAGGTAGAATTGAATGTGTAGATTAGACAGTTTTAGAGCGCAAGAGGGAAACGGGATATAGACACCCTCATTGTGTATTGTAACATTAGCATGATGAAGAGCATAGAGGAGAAGCAGAGGGCTGTGTAGCAGACTCCACATACAGAAGTTATGAATTAATACAAGAAAGTTGTGATTCAGACTCATGGTGTACATATATTCTGTGTATGCATCTTTGAATGTTATGCTCATGAATGTTTTTACTCTTTCTATCATGCAATTTCTTTTATGCTATGTATGAATGATTTCTTGTTGAATGTTTGAAATCTCAGAGGAAAAGGAAAATGAATGAGTTTCAATTGTTTCTCTATCTGAGCAAGAGTTCCTGCAAGGAGTGCAGTTGAATTGTTCGCAAGGAGTGCGTCGACAAGGTATTCAGAGGTTTGTCTCTGAAATCTCAGGAGAGGAAGATTTTGTTCTCATTTCCACAAAAGTGTAGTTGGGCATAGGAGCCATGCAAGGAGTGCGCAGGCCGAGTGAAGTCTCAGGGTTGTGGACCTGAGTGAAGCATTGAGAGACTGTTGTTGCAGGTGTGCGCAGAGTCGAAGGATTCCAACGCTTGAAAGCGCTTGAATTCTGCCGCAAGGAGTGCATGCAACGGGTTTTCTGAAAGACTCGAAGTTGGGAGAGTTCGGAAGAATTTGAACCTTCAAAGGAGCTGAAGGAAGGCATAGCGACGTCGGACCACAGGAGGACGAGTTCTCAGAGGAAGGACGAATGGTCAAAATTCTCTGAAGCAAATTCGCGAAGTCCCATGGGCCGTTAGATCTCACGGAGGAACAGGGGAGATACGGCGAGTATTCCCGAAAGGTTCTAAGCTCAGGAGGAGTAGGACTGTAGATCCAAGCCACAAGGGTCGTTGGATTTACACGTGGATTTCTATATCGAGTTTTCGTAGATTGAAATCTCGTAAACTTTGCAACGGGAATCGTGAAATCACGAACCGCGAAGTCCCAAAAAGCTAAAAGGATTTGTGTGGGCCATAGAGGAGTCAACGAGTGGACAGGTGGCACACTATTGACACGGAGTCAAGTCCGTCGATCATATTGTAGTTTCAGGGAGTGAAGTTCCGAATTCTTTTCATTAGGATTCACGATATTTCGAAGTTCGAAGTCCCGACGGAGTAAAGGGGCGTTGAAAAGTCAACCTTGTGAGCGTGTCAGAATTTCAGAACATCGGGTTTCGGGAATCGCGGGAACAAGTTGTTGGATACCTAGAACACCGAAATCGCGATAGGGAAAATTCCGAAAGAGGAAGAGGAAGGGTCAGCGCTGACTGGTTTCAGGTTTCAGAGATTTGAGAGACAAGTGCATGACCAACGGATTCATGAAGTGTGAAGTCTGATTTCCCGAAGAAAAAAGGGGAATTTCTGAAGTTGATTGTGGGTACAAATTTCCCGAAAGGAAAATAGAAGAGCCATTCCGAAAGCTCTTCGGGCCGTGTAAAGGGAAAGATCCTATGTTGACGTGGACTTTCTGGCCCGCGGGTTTAGGAAGGGGCATGTGTCATCATTTTCTGGTATTAGAGCACAGAAAGGTTCTTTGTTTTATGTAGCAGAGAAAAAAAAGAGATTTCACCATGCCTCCAAGGAGACGAGACATACAAACGCCCGATCCACCAGAGGATAGGGAAATGCCGAGAAGAAGAGGTAGGCAGATGACTGATCCAGCCATGGAAAAAGAGATGCGTGATCTACGATCCAAACTCAAAGACATGGAAACAGCACAAAGATGCACATTCAGTGCTGGGGATCTTAGTGATTTCGAAAGCGAAGTTGAGGCTGAACGTGGAGAAGAAGTTGCAACCGAAGATGCAGCAAATGAACGTTTGATCAGAGCTATTGCTAGAATGGGTGCAAGAGTGAAAATGGACATTCCAGTTTATGAGGGGAATCTGGATGCAGAGGAGCTTCTATACTTGATTAGAAAATGATGATGCACGCCCCTTCCTAAACCCGCAGGCCAGAAAGTCCACGTCAACACAAGATCTTTCCCTTTACACGGCCCGAAGAGATTTCGGAATGGCTCTTCTATTTCCCTTTTGGGAAATTTGTACCCACAATCAACTTCAGAAATTCCCCTTTTTTCTTCAGGAAATCAGACTTCGCACTTCGTGAATCCATTGGTCATGCGCGTGTCTCTCAAATCTCCGAAACCTGAAACCAGTCAATGCTAACCCTTCCTCTTCCTCTTTCGTACTTTTCCCTATCGCGATTTCGGCATTCTAGGTATCCAACAACTTGTTCCTACGATTCCCGAAACCCGATGTTCCGAAATTCCGACACGCTCACAAGGTTCAACACACCTTTACTCCTTCGGGACTTTGGACTTCACGATATCACGAATCCTAATGCAAAGAATTCAGAACTTCACTCCCCAAAACTTCGATATGATTGACGGACTTGACTCCATGTCAATAGTGCACCACCTGTCCACTCGATGACTCCTCTATGGCCCACACAAATCCTTTTAGCTTTTCGGGACTTCGCGGTTCATGATTTCGCGATTCCCGTTGCAAAGTTTACGGAATTTCAATCTACAAAAACTCGATATAGAAATCCACGTGTTAATCCAACGACCCTTGTGGCTTGGATCTACGACCCTACTCCTCCTGAGCTTAGAACCTTTCGGGAATACTCGTCGTATCTCCCCTGTTCCTCCATGAGATCTAACGGCCCACGGGACTTCGCGAATTCGCTTCAGAGAATTCCGACCGTCTGTCCTTCCTCTGAGAACTCATCCTCCTGTGGTCTGATGTCGCTATGCCTTCCTTTGGCTCCTTCGAAGGTTCAAATCCTTCTGAACTCTCCCAACTCTGATTCTTTCATAAAACCCCTTGCACGCACTCCTTGCGGAAGACTTCGAGCGCTTCCAAGCGTTGGAATCCTTCGATTCTATGCACACCTGCTGCAACAGTCTCTCAATGCTTCACTCAGGTCCACAACCCTGAGACTTCGCTTGGCCTACACACTCCTTGCACGACTCCTGTGCCCAACTGCACTTTTTTGGAAATGAGAATAAAAGATTCCTCTCCTGAGCTTTCAGAGACAAACCTTTGAATACCTTGTCGACGCACTCCTTCCAGACAATTCAACTGCACTCCTTGCAGGAACTCTTGCTCAGATAGAGAAACAATTGAAACTCATTCCTTTTCCCTTTCCTCTGAGATTTCAAACATTCAACAAGAAATCATTCATACATAGCATAAAAGCAATCGCATGACAGAAAGAGTAAAATCATTCATGAGCATAACATTCAAAGATGCATACACAGAGAATATATGTACACCATGAGTCTGAATCACATATTTCTTGTATTAATTCAGAACTTATGTACATGGAGTCTGCTACACAGCCCTCTGCTTCTCCTCTATGCTCTTCATCATGCTAATGTTACAATACACAATGAGGGTGTCTATATCATGTTTCCCTCTTGCGCTCTAAAACTGTCTAATCTACACATTCAATTCTACCTACTTGCATTAACTACCATAAATGCCTCCTACCTACTAAGGACAAGAGCAAATCGCTCAAGGTCCAGTTACATTTTACAAGTGTGCTTCTTCTTAATGGATTCATTTAAGATCGCGCAATAACTTCAAGGCGATTTCAAAATTTGTGTTGGGCGTTTTTCCAGTTGTCTGTTGTCTCCGCACTAGCGCGCTTGAGATGCTCCTGCATCAGAATGTACCCCCTTCACTTCTCCCCATCCATTGAGCTATACCATTATTTTTCCAGGGCCCCTAGCGTAGGTTGGCTAGGAATCTGGGATGTGGTTCTGGAACTCTAGCTACTCAAAATGGAGTTTTGCAATCTGTTTTCTTCAAAATTGACAAAACTTTGTAGGTATTCCTACTACATGTTTTCTTCATGCTTCCATATTGCATATTCAAAACCGTAGTAGCTCCATTGAACCTTTATTATCCCTATGGATTTTTTTCTGAGCTCTTTGAATTTTTGGTCCAAGATGAGTACTAGTTCCACACCAAAATCCCCTTCGTGTTCCACCTGGATCATAGTACAATCAATTATGTGGTTAGATTCAAGCACGTATTTATTTAATAATGACACATGAAATACATTGTGTACTCTCATGGATGCAGAAAATGATAGCATGCATGCAGTTAGCCCTATCTTTTCTAAGATCTCAAAAGGTCCAAAATATCTTTCTTCCAACTTTGGGAAGCTTTCTAATATTATCAAACTTCTCTTTTCCTTCACTTTTAAAAAGACATGTTTTCCCACTTTTAAATCTCTAAAAACTGTGTTCTTAATTGCATAATTGTTCTTCCTATCCTAAAGAGCCTTTAAATTATACTTGATCTTTTCCATTTCCTTTAACAAATTTGGCCCCAATAACTAATCTTTTTGTTATATTATCCCAACTCACTGGCATGTTACACTTCCCACCATACAATGATTTTAATGGGCCCATTTTTAATGAGGACGGATACCCATTATTGTAGGAGAATTAAACTAAATGAATATAATATTCCCACTTTGATGGTTGGTCCATAACATATATTTTGAGCATGTCCTCGGTTATTCTATTAGTCCTCTTTGTTTTCCCATCTGACTCTGGGTGATATGTCGTACTGAGTTTAGATTTGTCCCAAAACCTTTGAACAAACCCTTACAAAAATTGGATGTAAATTTTGGATCTTTGTCTCAAAACAATTTCGTTAGGCATCCCATGTAACCTAGCAACTTCTTTCATGTAGATTTTTGCAATATTTGTTTCCTTGTGTGTTGTCCTCACTGAAATAAAATGTGTTGTCCTAGTTAGTTTATCCACCACCACCGTGATGGAATCACATTGCTTCACTGTTATGGGAATCTTAGTAATAAAATCAATTGTAACTACTTCTTTCAGGGAAAATTCCCTGACAGTAGTGGGCTTACTGCAACACACTAATGACCATATAGAAATCAAATTATATAAATAACACTTAACGAAGATATTATAACCAAATTCAAAATAAATAAATAAATGTTGGGATGAGGAGAAGGGTTAACTTATCAGGATTCCTATGGTTTCTATTGTTCCCAATTGTTGGATTCTCCTCGTTCTTTTCCAATATCTCCTTTGCAACCTGCAAGAACCTTAAACATGAAAACCTATGCATAGAGGTAGTTATACTAATAACTACTTGTTAGTCCTATGAAAATAATGGAATGATAAAAAACAATTAGTGTTCTATGAAGAATATAAGAAAGAATTGCAAATTTGAACAATATCAATGAAATACACTTTGAAGGAATGAGTTTATATATTATTGATGAACAATAGATAGGTAGTTATAGATTTTACCTATCCAGTGAAACGTTACTCTCTCGAAATAAAACCAGGTTCCTCCACCCAAGATCCTTCTATAGGGTTGGTTTTGACTCTAGATTCACCATGGGTCCAAAGAGTATATGTGGGAGACTCTTGGCGGGATAGGTTGGTGATTAGAAAGAAACTGGAAACAAGCATTTCTAGGCTAAATGTAATACCCCCAAGTTGAACCCCAAT
Organism: Picea glauca; assembly: GCA_000966675.3. Lineage (NCBI taxonomy): Eukaryota > Viridiplantae > Streptophyta > Pinopsida > Pinales > Pinaceae > Picea > Picea glauca. Next base: position 397,213 of record JZKD02S1992088.1, on the reverse strand, counting down.
TGTAAATGTACATATGTTTATAGGCTAGTGAGAAAATATATTATAGTCCAGAGTGTCTATTATTTTAACATGTAACCATTCATACTATTAATGAATAACACATCATTGTTGCAAAACAACCAAACAAAAAGAGTATGGGGGGGTAAAACTCCATTAGAAATGGAAAGAGGGGGTAAGAGTATAGGAAGAGGGGATAATCCAAGGGGGATTAAGACAAGGAAATATTATAATGTTATTTTCTAAAGTCTAATTATATAGTATTTTATCCTAAGTCACTAAGTTCCTAAGGAGGAGGAACATATCACCCAAGTGGGGACAAGGTAGTTCCCAACATGACAGGTGTCAAGTTGGGAACATGCAAATAAAAATTTGAAGTTTAGTACATTTCCTATTATTAATTCATCATGGAGGGATTATTCTTCATCATAATTCCATTATCCTCTCCTACCATACATGTACATGGGATTTGTTTCTAGCTAGTGACCAGGTATTTTCAGTTGAAGAGGCGGGTTTTCAGTCCCATGTGTTATTGAAGAGGTGGGTTGTTAGGCCCGTGAGTTATTGAAGAAACAGGTTGTCAGGCCTGTGAGAATTCTCTCTAGGTGAGAGAACTACTGAGAATTGATTCCCAAGGTGCCAAGATGTAGCTACATAGCTATGAGACTTCATGTTCGGCCTATTTCTGAAGCCTCAAAAGGGAAGTGGGGCAGCGAAAGGACTGTTGAGAAAAGAATGGGTACACTTCCTGGGGTGGGACATGCATGTGGGGAATGCGAGACTGTAGGTTGTCTTCCATAGTTGACACCTTAGTATGAACGTTTGGCTATAGAAAAAACTTAGCTTGGCTTAGGATTCCTTTTCCCTGTTGTAGATTTATCCCCAACACAAGGGTGAGCCACTGCTGAGAGTAAGGAGTTGTGGTCTATGGATGGGAGTAATGTGGAAGGTTTGTACACAATTGTTCAAAAAAATTATTACAATGAAATTAGGAGGAATTTCATGGGAAAATTGAAGGAATCGATCCCATGAATTAGAAACAATCATTTTCAGTCCCTAATTGAGGCATTTTTGGGTTGTAATGGACAAATTTCAAATTTACCATGGCAGTCATGGCAGAGTTTATCAAAATTCCCAATTCCATAACTGAATTGAAGAAAATCCATGCCCAAGAATTTTGATTGACTATGCATGCAAGAAATTGATTGTTGTAGTGGTTGAATTAGAATTTATTGGAATGAATTGGCCAAAAATTTGGAAGTTGCAAAGTGTCGTGGTGAAATTAGGAGAAATTGGGAAAACCCCCAATTTTCACAAAGGAATTCATGATTAATTTGATGTGCAAGAGTCGAATTTGAAGAGAATAGGTCGAATTCATATGTATAGGACAAAAATTGGCTACCAAAAGCTTAGTTACAGAGCTCTAATGGTGGCCCGTAGAAGAAATTTCTAAAAAAAATTATATTTTATTGGGCATTTTGGGAAAAATGCAAAATTTCGGCAAAATTGGGAAAATATGGAAATTTTTTGTGCAATGATGTCAGTGTGACATGGAGGACACGTGCCAGCTGAAGTGACAGTGATGTGACATGTATTTACATGGTGGAATGGTCAAGGTGGTAGTGGAAAGTGTGACGTGGGAAGTGAGTTGGCGCCATAGTGGGGCACTCACATATTGGACGAAACCACAATCCGGGCTCACAGAACCGTGTCGCGGGGGTGGGGTCTTGTGTGGTTAGGATAACTGTATGTAGTGGGGGAACAATATAATTATGCACACCATGTCACTAGGGCCATAACGATGGCTAGGTTTTGCGTCCCCTCCCCCATGTTTTAACGTTCGGTGGGGTAGGGGGGTTGTGATTTGACAAGGATCGTCGATCATCGTCGACACCCTCCACGCCATAAAATTTGGATCAAAATGACATTTAACTTCATGTTCCAATAAGTATGGATGTGATATGGATCCTTCCATACATGCGACCTAATACAAAGGCACCACATGACATCCAAGGATCGATGGGGCCCAAAATATACAATGTGTGCGTTGTGGAGGTAATGAAGAGAAGGAAGAAGGAGGTAAGGGTCGATAGGGGAAGGCCATGGTGTCCAGAGGTTGACAGGGAACCACCATAAATTCCTAGCTGGACTTAGGATGTCATGTGAGCATCAAAGTCAACATAAGTCATCCAAATTTCACAGACATGAATAAAATTTACCAGGAAATTAAGGTGTTTCCAGGTCATATTTTTTAAGGCCATTTTCAGAGACCTAAACATCATTTTCGACAAATAAAAATCATACACAATTGCATTTCCTTATAGGAAATACAGAATATGCATCTCAAATAATAGAAATCGGAGAGATATTTCTAACGATGTAAACCATTCATCAAACATAGTTAGTATGAGGGAGTTACAGGCCAAATAGTGGAGGGTAAATTTTAAGACCTAGTTAATTTTTTAGGGCCATAACGTCTTGCTCCGGAATCAAATTGGGGCATAGGAGAAATCTATGGAAATATATTGAGCCATAGAATATATCAATGGAGTCAAAATAGAAATATGGGCACATAAAATGCACAAAATGACATATAAGGCACCTATAGAGTTCAAGTCTAAAAAATACAAATTGTCTTGAAACTTTAGCAGGTTGTATCTAGCAGTATAGAACCCAAATGAAGGTGAAACTTGGTCGAAATGTTCAAAATATGGTCATGAATAAAACCAATGGGGATATTGTCAAATTTTATAAGGAGTAGGTGCATGGATGCACCAGTATAGATAGAAATTGCACGTGGTTGAAGGATGTGTTGAAGAGTAAATGAGTAATATTCAAGGAACCATAACTTTTTTCTCATAACCTAGAATTGAGAAAGAGAGAAGTCATTGGAAATATATGAGATGGAAGAATCCAGTTAGGTACCCATAACTATGATTTGAGCAGTAAAATTTTCCGGGAAGTTAGAAATAATATTTATGGTGACCATAAAGGGGGGAAAATTGTGCATATGCTACAAAATTTGTATATTGTGGTTTTAGCTAGAACAAATGTTGCTCTATGCATGTTTCAGATGTTACAATTACAATTAAAACATAATAAATGCAAGTGATGTCTACATATAGGATATAGAAGAGAAAATATAGTTCTTCAAAGTGAGCATTTGGTTTCTTCAAGAAGTTTTTGGACCAGATATTTGGGTTCAATGAGCAACGTGGAAGACCCCTAATGAAATTCGTGTTTGAGGAAGAATTCTATATGAAAATGGGCATATCATATGTGGATTTTAGGTGGGAAATATATTTGTAGTACATGATAATGCATGTACAACAAATTCACATGGAAATACAAATCATGGATTCAGGAAAGGTGGGTTGGGAAGAAGATAAAAGGGTTTGAACTTTGGTTAAAGATGAGAAGATACATTCAAGGAAAGAGTGTTTTGTCAAGGATACCCCTCATGATGACCAAAATCCAGGGATGAATAATGTTGAGATATGAATTTCAATGCAGCCATGAAGGCTTGATAATCCAAGAAGATAAAATTTATGTGTGAAGAAAATTGCTAAAAGGAATCCACTGATGCTAATTAGAGTGGAATCATGGTACAAAAGCAAAGTATGTATTGGTTGAAGTAATGAAAGTCCATTCACCCTAAAGGATTACATTGTACATATAAATAAATAAATTGTGGTATGATCTATTCTAAAAGGATATTATTCAGATAAAGAGAGACTTAATGTATACATGGAGATGAGGTGCATCATTTCCAAGGATTAGCTATGCAATTATGGAGTAACACTTCCCTTATTGTTATTAGATTAGTGAAGTGGAAGCATGGTATGAAAACTAGAACTACAAGGGAGAACTAATTACGAATACATGTATGATCAAGAGTACCAACCGATGCATAAGAAATGCATTATGTACAAATTGGATCCATAAGAATGTGGTCAAGTCTCAAAGAATGGTTTTTCCATAAAGGGAAGAAATATTCTAGGATGGAGTCAAGTCATTGAACATATTAAGATAATGGAATAAGAAATCATGAGGTGGATGCCAATATAATAGGGGTGCATGAAATCATGGCTCCTCTTTACCATGCTCCAAGTGCACCTTGAATGTCATTGTCTGTGTGCTCCCTCTCCCTCTAGTGGACATATATCTTGTTCCATGGAAAAATGGAGGAAGTTAGCTCTTGCATTTTTATTTTTTCCAAGCTTGCAAAGGTGTACGTAGGTTGTATTGGCCACAGTCGCATATGTACATGGGAATATGTTTTTTTGCCAGAGTACATACGCGGGTTGTCCTTGGACAAGACGTGTACATGCAAGGCCGCTCTTTTTAGGAGAGTGTGCCCCCTCAAAAACTAAAGCTAATGCAAAATTGAAGTATGGAAATGCAGGAGGGATGGTTTTTTACTTACTTGGTCCAAGTAGAAGTTCGTTTCGTCCACTAAATCTCCCAGAATCAACTTTTTTAGCAAAGGGGTATTTTCTCCTTTTGGTTAATTTTCGAATTGCAATGGTAAAAATGAGTTGCCAACTTCTATTTATAGACTTTTTTGGCATTTTTTGTCGCTCTTTGAGCCCCTTTGTAATTTTTTCTTTCTTGGTAATCGCTTGATTCTGATTCTGAGTTTCTTATTAGACGTTCCAGTACCCTTTTTCTTTTCGTTTGGTAATATTTTTGGAGATAGGTCACTTTTTGGGTATCCTTTGGTAAAAGTTGTTTTTTCCAACTTTTTCCATATAAGTTAGGATTTCATCTCCACTTTTTGCATCTCATTGTCTTTTTCACTTTTCCATAGGATTGACCCCACCGGAGTGTGACACGGAACCTTCATTGTTTCTCTAGAAGTGTCATAATTAGGTGGTAGAGCCTACATTTACATGGATTCCCTAGGTAGATCCTTGTTGCATTTTGGCGTCCATGTTGTCATTAATGACTATAGGCTTGGGAGTTCTTGTTAGTCCTATCATTATTACGGGATAAAGCCTCATCCATTTGATGTACCATCATTCTTGGCCTTACCCTCGGGACTCCCAAATGAGCACTCTTTGTTGTCTTTCAAGCTCGCTTCAAAATTCAAAAGCAACATCTGATGAGACTGTATTTATTCTTTTCGATCTTGTTTGGATTAACTGAGAAAAGTAGCCCCCTCGAGTCTTCTTCAAGCCCTTTTCAGACTCTCTAAAAATGAAAATATTGATGAGCAATCTTATTGCCCTTCACGCTCGCCAAACTCAAATTTGAAGGCACATATGTCTGGCGGTATTTTACCCCTTTTTCAGTTTGGATGGCTAATTTCACCAATAAAGGTATGCTCTAGGAACTTTGGTTCGCTAGAAGAGTATTTTGAGGCATACATTCAACCCTTTTTTCAAGCCTGAGGGACTAAATCTTTGAAAAAGGAGCATTCTCCTTGTTTTTGGTTTATCACCTTTTTTGGGCCTTGGAGATTACTTACGAAAAAGGAACCCCCACAGAGTCCATATTTAAGTTCTTTTCAAACTCCCTAAAATTGAAAAGATCACCGAGTGACCTTGTTCCTTCACACTCGTTAAATTGGTCCAGAAGAACATCTACTAGTATGAGTTTAACCCTTTTTCCAGCCTGTATATTATAGCAGAAAAAGGTATTCCTCGGGAGATTCGTCTCACCAGGAGAGTTATCCTCAGTAACTTTTATACTTTTTCGGGCTAAGAAGACTAAACTCAGAAAAAGGATGTGAGTCCATAGTTAAGCTCTTTCCAGACTCCTTAAAATTGAAAAGATTGTCGAGTGATCTTGTCTTTATAACATCGTTAAAATGGTTTTGAATACACGTCTTTTTGGTGCAAGTTTAACCCTTTTTCGAACCGAATAGACTATATTCGAAAAAGGTACTCCCTGGAGTCTTATTTTACATTTTTTCAGACTCTCTAAACGTGAAAAAACTATCGATCTTACCTTCTCTAGGCTCGCTAAAATTACATGGAAGGGGCTCATTATGTCTTGCCTAATCACATTTTCATCTCTACGTCTTTGGCCTTATGTCAGTTCCATTTTTCTCTAAAATGAACCTTTGAATAATGCCTTATATGAAAGCCTTGTAACACTTCTTTCCTCTGTGACCTGACACCTTGACCCATGGAGGAATTTTCCCTGAGCGTCCTTTTCCAGCACATGTCTCCTTGCTCTGAGCATTAGTATGTTCCTTGCACTTGGAATTAGTATGTTTTCTTGTGACACTCGTTCCTCCTTTGTAAAGTAGAATGCTTTTCTTCTTTTTCAAGCTCTTAAAAAATTGAAAAAGACAAAAAAATCAAATATTCCAAAAAGAGGGGACGGGAAATATGTATTCTTTTTTTAGCAGCACAGAGAGTCACCCTTAGACAAAACACATCCTTGTGTTTGTTTGTCAAGAATTGGGATCTAGTATGACCTTAGGAATTTGTTATCACTACATAGAGTTGTGTCCTCCTCCATTTGGTTACTCTTCCAAACACATGGAGAGTTTGTGTTGCCTCCTGCATCGTGAACTTATGTCAATGTCATGCTGCCTAAGTCTGATAATCTTTCGTTCTTTTTTCCAAGGGAATTTTTACTCAAAATGAGTTGGCCTTTCCGCAGTTTGTCTCTTTCCCTTCATGAGTCGACCATCCCGAGAGTCCATTCAAGTCCTGATTCAAAATCTACAAAGTTCTATGCCTGATCATCGAGATCCTCATGTATTTTCCCGATGATTCGTTGAATACCTTGGGGTAGTGAGTTATACACTCCTAGTTTACTCCTATCTGAGTTTTGAAGATATTGAAGTTGTTTCTTGAGCTATGAAGGCCTCATCTCTAGCCATCAAGTGTCACTAGATTCTTGAAGATGGATACTATACTTGTATACATTCAACTGATTTTGAGATGTAGATCCAATGTGTATTTCTCATGTATACACTTTATATAGATATATGAAATGGATATGCAATGTATGTGATTGGCAGCCATGATTTAATTTATCCCAAGCATGGGTATGCACGCCTCAGAGAGACAATTGTTGTTTTGCAAATGGCACCTCCCAAAATCTGGTCTCAGGCTCACTCAATTTCGTACATTGGTGAATATATTATGATGTATTTCGGCCATCGGTTTCTCTTTTGACCTCACACATTAGAGGGCATCTGTTATATCTCTAAAATTCTCTACTCATGCATACATGACCTTGGCCCTCTTACTTGCATATTTTTCCAAAGCACTGCTGAGAATCTCTTCTTAAAAAACCATTTTTTAGAAGGTGTATGTGCCTTGAACCATTAAATATCATGTACATACTCTTGTTGCACCACTACATCTAGCGTACATACACTTGTTGCACCATTACAGCCTACGTATGCTTGCAAAAGTTGCAAAAATTAAAAAGTTGCAAGGAATTCGTTGAAATTCATGGGCTATTGGAAGTTTCCCAACTAATCCACCTGCTATATCCTGTCACCCAACTAAATAACCATATTTTTTTCATATAAAAGGAGGTCTTGCGGTCTCATTTCACATCCAAGCATAAGAACAGTGAAACTCTGCCCAATTTCACTTCCCTTCCTTGCCCAAGATTTTGTTGCCTTTGTGAGATATTGTCTCATCATTCCCTCATCATCCCCTTCTTCCTCCATTCAACCCATTCCATTCCATTGACTTGATCAGAAGGTTGAGAGAAGGAGTACATTCAAGGTGCACTTGGAGCATGGTAAAGAGGATCCTAGACCAGGTTCACGGAACGGTGGCCGACACAGATTGTAAGTTGTAATCTTTGTATGATGAATAAAATAATTGCATTTTCCTGTCCCAAATGATGGTGTTTTGAGTATTTTTTCATTTATTTATACTTAGCATTCAATATCTAACCCTAAATCATGAATAAAATAGAATGTTTGTAGTTCTTGTTTGCCTATCTTTGGATGCAGGTCAACATTGGGAGGAGACGTCCAGTCATTGGAACTTCCAATCTTGAGGAGATCATCACCAGACGTGGGATCAAAGGTATAGTTACTCGATCTCTTCTCTTATTTTCTTTATTTTCATAGTTTTAGTATGTTTGGGGTAGAATAGAAAATCAATTGACTTGTATATGGTTATTCTCTCTATCTACATCTTGAACCCTGGTGTAGTTAAATGGGGGTTTTTTTGCCAGCACACTAAATGAGGGATGACAACAATAAAAGAGGATTGTGATGCATTCAAAAAGTGTTGAAAGTATTTCCCAAGTATCATGGAGATATCAAGTCAACATGAACATAAATAGGGAAATGAAGTTCCTAAAGGGAAATCCAGAAGGAACCATGAAGAAGAAAATGGTTTTATGCTTGGTATAGGATGAAAAGGAGATGGTACCTGAAAATAATCCATCTCAAATGGAAAAGAGCCATGGCTGACATTCTCGGAGGTTAGAGGTATCGCTGGAATCTATGATGGAAATTAAAATCAATGTCAACTACTTACAATTAATCTCTAAGAAGATGGAAGAGAATGAATTTGGGAAGCATTACAACATGTTGGTAATTGACTATGAAATTCAAGTTTGAGGCTAGGTGGTTAAGAAAATAAAATGGAATGATGCAAGAGACCACAAGAGCTTAAATTTTC
>JZKD02S1992088.1:369447-388554 GCA_000966675.3 Picea glauca | reverse complement strand
GTTGGGAACATGCAAATAAAAATTTGAAGTTTAGTACATTTCCTATTATTAATTCATCATGGAGGGATTATTCTTCATCATAATGCCATTATCCTCTCCTACCATACATGTACATGGGATTTTTTTCTAGCTAGTGACCATGTATTTTGAGTTGAAGAGGCGGGTTTTTAGTCCCATGTGTTATTGAAGAGGTGGGTTGTCAGGCCTGTGAGTTATTGAAGAAACAGGTTGTCAAGCCCGTGAGAATTCTCTCTAGGTGAGAGAACTACTGAGAATTGATTCCCAAGGTGACAAGATGTAGCTACACGACTATGAGAATTCATGTTTGGCCTATTTCTGAAGCCTCAAAAGGGAAGTGGGGCAGCGAAAGGACTGTTGAGAAAAGAATGGGTACACTTCCTGGGGTGGGACATGCATGTGGGGAATGCGATACTGTAGGTTGTCTTCCATAGTTGACACCTTAGTATGAACGTTTGGTTGTAGAAAAACCTTAGCTTGGCTTAGGATTCCTTTTCCCTGTTGTAGATTTATCCCCAACACAAGGGTGACCCACTGCTGAGAGTAAGGAGCAGTGTGGTCTATGGATGGGAGTAATGTGTAAGGTCTGCACACAATTGTTCAAAAACATTATTACAATGAAATTAGGAGGAATTTCATGGGAAAATTGAAGGAATCGATCCCATGAATTAGAAACAATCATTTTCAGTCCCTAATTGAGGCATTTTTGGGTTGTAATGGAAAAATTTCAAATTTACCATGGCAGTCATGGCAGAGTTTACCAAAATTCCCAATTCCATAACTGAATTGAAGAAAATCCATGCCCACGAATTTTGATCGACTGTGCATGCAAGAAATTGATTGTTGCAATGGTTGAATTAGAATTTATTGGAATGAATTGGCCAAAATTTTGGAAGTTGCAGAGTGTCATGGTGAAATTAGGCGAAATTGGGAAAAAACCCAATTTTCACAAAGGAATTCATGATGAATTTGATGTGCAAGAGTCGAATTTGAAGAGAATAGGTTGAATTCATATGTATAGGACCAAAATTGGCTACCAAAAGCTTAGTTATAGACCTCTACTAGCAGCACGTAGAAGAAATTTCTAAAAAAATTATATATTATTGGGCATTTTGGGAAAAATGCAAAATTTCGGCAAAATTGGGAAAATATGGAAAATTTTTGTGTGATGATGTCAGTGTGACATGGAGGACATGTGCCAGCTGAAGTGACAGTGATGTGACATGTATTTACATGGTGGAAAGGTCAAGGTGGTAGTGGAAAGTGTGATGTGGGAAGTGATTTGGTGCCATAGTGGGGCACTCACATATCGGACGAAACCACGATCCGGGCTCACAGAACCGTGTCGCGGAGAGGAGAGGTCTTGTGTGGTTAGGATAACTGTATGTAGGGGGGGAACAATATAATGATGCACACCATATCACTAGGTCCATAACCATGGTTAGGTTTTGCGTCCCCTCCCCCATGTTTTAACATTCGGTGGGGTAGGGGGGTTGTGATGTGACAAGGATCGTCGATCATCGTCGACACCCTCCACGCCATAAAAGTTGGATCAAAATGACATTTAACTTCGTGTGCCAAGAAGTATGGATGTGATATGGATCCTTCCATACCTACGACCTAATACAAAGGTACCACATGACATCCAAGGATCGATGGGGCCCGAAATATACAATGTGTGTGTCATGGAGGTAACGAAGAGAAGGAAGAAGGAGGTAAGGGTCGATAGGGGAAGGCCATGGTGGCCAGAGGCTGACAGGGAACCACCATAAATTACTAGGTGGACTCAGGATGTCATGTGAGCATCAAAGTCAACATAAGTCATCCAAATTTCACAGACATGAATAAAATTTACCAGGAAATTAAGGTGTTTTCCAGGTCATATTTTTTAAGGCCATTTTCAGAGACCTAAACATCATTTTCGGAAAATAAAAATCATACACAATTGCATTTCCTTATAGGAAATACAGAATATGCATCTCAAATAATAGATATCGTAGAGATATTTCTAACAATGTAAATCATTCATCAAACATAGTTAGTATGAGGGAGTTAAAAGCCAAATAGTGGAGGGTAAATTTTAAGACCTGGTTAATTTTTTAGGGCTATAACATGTTGCTCCGGAATCAAATTGGGGCATAGGAGAAATCTATGGAAATATATTGAGCCATAGAATATATCAATGGAGTCAAAATATAAATATGGGCACATAAAATGCACAAAATGACATATAAGGCACCTATAGAGTTCAAATCTAAAAAATACAAATTGTCCTGAAACTTTAGCAGGTTGTATCTAGCAGTATAGAGCCCAAATGAAGGTGAAACTTGGCCCAAATGTTCAAAATATGGTCATGAATAAACCTAATGGGGATATTGTCAAATTTTATAAGGAGTAGGTGCAAGGATGCACCAGTATAGATAGAAATTGCACATGGTTGAAGGATGTGTTGAAGAGTAAATGAGTGATATTCAAGGAACCGTAACTTTTTGCTCATAACCCAGAATTGAGAAAGAGAGAAGTCATTGGAAATATATGAGATGGAAGAATCTAGTTAGGTACCCATAACTATGATTTGAGCAGTAAAATTTTCCAGGAAGTTAGAAATAATATTTATGGTGACCATAAAGGGGGGAAAATTGTGCATATGCTACCAAAATTGTATATTATGGTTTTAGCTAGAACAAATGTTGTTCTATGCATGTTTGAGAGGTTATGATTACAATTAAAACATAATAAATGCAAGTGATGTCTACATATAGGATATAGAAGAGAAAATATAGTTCTTCAAAGTGAGCATTTGGTTTCTTCAAGAAGTTGTTGGACAAGATATTTGGGTTCAATGAGCAACGTGGAAGACCCCTAATGAAATTCGTGTTTGAGGAAGAATTCTATACGAAAATTGGCATATCATATGTGAATTTTAGGTGGGAAATATATTTGTAGTACATGATAATTCATGTACAACAAATTCACATGGAAATACAAATCATGGATTCAAGAAAGGTGGGTTGGGAAGAAGATAAAAGGGTTTGAACTTTGGTTAAAGATGAGAAGATACATTCAAGGAAAGAGTGTTTTGTCAAGGATACCCCTCATGATGACCAAAATACAGGGATGAATAATGTTGAGATATGAATTTCAATGCAGCCATGAAGGCTTGATAATCCAAGAAGATAAAATTTATGTGTAAAGAAAATTCCTAAAAGGAATCCACTGATGCTAATTAGAGTGGAATCGTGGTACAAAAGCAAAGTATGTATTGGTTGAAGTAATGAAAGTCCATTCAGCCTAAAGGATTCCATTGTACATATAAATAAATAAATTGTGGTATGATCTATTCTAAAAGGATATTATTCAGATAAAGAGAGACTTAATGTATACACGGAGATGAGGTGCATCATTTCCAGGGATTAGCTATACAATTATGGAGTAATGCTTCCCTTATTGTTATTAGATTAGTGAAGTGGAAGAATGGTATGAAAACTAGAACTACAAGGGAGAACTAATTAAGAATACATGTATGATCAAGAGTACCAACTGATGCATAAGAAATGCATTATGTACAAATTGGATCCATAAGAATGTAGTCAAGTCTCAAAGGATGGTTTTTCCATAAAGGGAAGAAATATTCTAGGATGGAGTCAAGTCGTTGAACATCTTAAGATAATGGAATAAGAAATCATGAGGTGGATGCCAAGATAATAGGGGTGCATGAAATCATGGCTCCTCTTTACCATGCTCCAAGTGCACCTTGAATGTCAATGTCTATGTGCTCCCTCTCCCTCCAATGGACATACATCTTGTTCCATGGAAAAATGGAGGAAGTTAGCTCTTGCATTTTTATTTTTTCCAAGCTTGCAAAAGTGTACGCAGGTTGTATTGGCCACAATCACATATGTACATGGGAAGATGTTTTTTCTGCCCGAGTACATACGCGGGTTGTCCTTGGACAATACGTGTACATGCAAGGCCTCTCTTTTTAGGAGAGTGTGCCCCCTCAAAAACTAAAGCTAATGCAAAATTGAAGTATGGAAATGCAAGAGGGATGGTTTTGTACTTACTTGGTCCAAGTAGAAGTTCGTTTCGTCCATTGAATCTCCCGGAATCAACTTTTTTAGCAAAGGGGTGTTTTCTCCTTTTGGTTAATTTTCAAATTGCAATGGTAAAAATGAGTTGTCAGCTTCTATTTATAGACTTTTTTGGCCTGTTTTGTCGCTTTTTGACCCCCTTTGTCATTTTTCCTTGCTTGGTTATCGCTTGATTCCGATTCCGAGTTTCTTATTAGACATTCTAGTACCCTTTTGCTTTTGGTTTGGTAATATTTTTGGAGATAGGTCACTTTTTGGGTATCATTTGGTAAAAGTTGTTTTTTCCAACTTTTTCCATATAAGTTAGGATTTATCTCCACTTTCTGCATCTCATTGTCTTTTTCACTTTTCCATAGGATTGACCCCACCGGAGTGCGACAAAGAACCTTCATTGTTTCTCTAGAAGTGGCGTAATTAGGTGGTAGAGCCTACATTTACATGGATTCCCTAGGTAGATCCTTGTTGCATTTTGGCGTCCATGTTGTCATTAATGACTATAGGCTTTGGATTTCTTGTTAGTCCTATCATTATTATGGGATAAATCCTCATCCGTTTGATGTACCATCATTCTTTGCCTTACCCTCGGGACTCCCAAATGAGCACGCTTTGTTGTCTTTCAAGCTCGCTTCAAAATTCAAAAGCAACATCTGATGAGACTGTATTTATTCTTTTCAATCTTGTCTGGATTAACTGATAAAAGTATCCCCCTGGAGTCTTATTTAATCCCTTTTCAAACTCTCTAAAAATGAAAATATTGATGAGAGATCTTATTTCCCTTCACGCTCGCCAAACTCAAATTTGAAGGCACATCTGTCCAGCGGTATTTTACCCCTTTTTTAGTCCGGATGGCTAATTTCACCAATAAAGGTATGATCTAGGAACTTTGGTTCGCTAGAAGAGTATTCTCAGGCGTACATTTAACCCTTTTTCAGGCCTGAGGGACTAAATCTTCGAAAAAGGAGCATTCTCCTTGTTTTTGGTTTATCACCTTTTTTGGGCCTTGGAGATTACTTATGAAAAAGGAACCCCCACAGATTCCATATTTAAGTTCTTTTCAGACTCCCTAAAATTGGAAAGATCGTCGAGTGACCTTGTTCCTTCACACTCGTTAAATTGGTCCAGAAGAACATCTACTAGTATGAGTTTAACCATTTTTCCAGCCTGTATATTATAGCACAAAAAGGTATTCCTCGGGAGATTCATCTCACCAGGAGAGTTCTCCTCAGTAACTTTTATACTTTTTCAGGCTAAGGAGACTAAACTCAGAAAAAGGATGTGAGTCCATAGTTAAGCTCTTTTCAGACTCCTTAAAATTGAAAAGATTGTCAAGTGATCTTGTCTTTATAACATCATTAAAATGGTTTTGAATACACGTCTTTTCGGTGCAAGTTTAACCCTGTTTCGAACCAACTAGACTATCTTCGAAAAAGGTACTCCCTGGAGTCTTCTTTTACATTTTTTCAGACTCTCTAAATGTGAAAAAACTATCGATCTTACCTTCTCTGGGCTCGCTAAAATTACATGGAAGGGGCTCATTATGTGTTGCCTAATCACATTTTCATCTCTAGGTCTTTGGCCTTATGTCGGTTCCATTTTTCTATGAAATGAACCTTTGAAGCATGCCTTATATGCAAGCCTTGTAGCACTTCTTGCCTCTATGACCTGACACCTTGACCCGTGGAGGAATTTTCCCCGAGCGTCCTTTTCCTGCACATGTCTCCTTGCTTTGAGCATTAGTATGTTCCTTGCGCTTGGAATTAGTATGTTTTCTTGCAACACTCGTTCCTCCTTTGTAAAGTAGAATTCTTTTCTTCTTTTTCAAGCTCTTAAAAAATTGAAAAAGACAAAATAATCAAATATTCCAAAAAGAGGGGACGGGAAATATGTATTCTTTTTTCAGCAGCACAGAGAGTCACCCTTAGACAAAACAAATCCTTTTGTTTGTTCGTCAAGAATTGGGATCTAGTATGACCTTAGGAATTTGTTATCACTACATAGAGTTGTGTCCTCCTCCATTTGGTTACTCTTCCAAACACATGGAGAGTTTATGTTGCCTCCTGCATCGTGAACTTATGTCAATGTCATGATGCCTGAGTCTGATAATCTTTCGTGCTTGTTTCCAAGGGAATTTTCACTCAAAATGAGTTGGCCTTTCCGCAGTTTGTCTCTTTCCCTTCATGAGTCGACCATCCTGAGAGTCCATTCAAGTCCTGATTCAAAATCGACGAAGTTCTATGCCTGATCATCGAGATCCTCATGTATTTTCTAGATGATTCATTGAATACCTCGGGGTAGTGAGTTATACACTCCTATTTTACTCCTATCTGAGTTTTGAAGATATTGAAGTTGTTTCTTGAGCCTTGAAGGCCTCATATATAGCCATCAAGCGTCACTAGCTTCTTGAAGATGGATACTATACTTGTATACATTCAACTGATTTTGAGATGTATATCCAATGTGTATTTCTCGTGGCTACACTTTATGTAGATATATGACATGGATATGCAGTGTATGTGATTGGAATCCATGATTTAGTTTATCCCAAGCATGGGTATGCATGCCTCAGAGAGACAATTGTTGTTTTGCAGATGGCACCTCCCAAATTTTGGTCCTGGGCTCACTCGATTTCATACATTGGTGAATATATTATGATGTATTTCAGCCATTGGTTTCTCTTTTGACCTCACACATTAGGGGGCATATGTTATATCTCTAAAATTCCCTACTCATGCATACATGGCCTTGGCCCTCTTACTTGCATAGTTTTCCAAAGCACTGTTGAGAATCTCTTCTTAAAAAACCATTTTTTAGAAGGTGTATGCGCCCTGCACCATTAAATATCGTGTACATACTCTTTATGCACCACTACATCTAGCGTACATACACTTGATGCACCATTACAGCCCGCGTATGCTTGCAAAAGTTGCAAAAATTAAAAAGTTGCAAGGAATTCGTTGAAATTCATGGGCTATTGGAAGTTTCCCAACTAATCCACCTGCTATATCCTATGAACCAACTGAATAACCATATTTATTTCATATAAAAGGAGGTCTTGGGGTCTCATTTCACATCCAAGCATAAGAACAGTGAAACTTTGCCCAATTTCACTTCCCTTCCTTGCCCAAGATTTTGTTGCCTTTGTGAGATATTGTCTCATCATTCCCTCATCAGCCCCTTATTCCTCCATTCAACCCATTCCCTTCCATTGACATGATCAGAAGGTTGAGAGAAGGAGTACATTCAAGGTGCACTTGGAGCATGGTAAAGAGGATCATGGACCAGGTTCGCAGAACGGTGGCCGACACAGATTGTAAGTTGTAATCTTTGTATGATGAATAAAATAATTGCATTTTCCTGTCCCAAATGATGGTGTTTTGAGTATATTTTCATTTATTTATACTTAGAATTCAATATCTAACCCTAACTCATGAATAAAATAGAATGTTTGTAGTTCTTGTTTGCCTATCTTTGGATGCAGGTCAACCTTGGGAGGAGACGTGCAGTCATTGGAACTTCCAATCTTGAGGAGATCATCACCAGACATGGGATCAAAGGTATAGTTACCCGATCTCTTCTCTTATTTTCTTTATTTGCATTAGTTTTGGTATGTTTGGGGTAGAATAGAAAATCAATTGAATTGTAGACGGTTATTCGCTCTGTCTACATCTTGAACCCTGGTGTAGTTAAAGGGGGGTTTTCTCGCCAGCACATTTAATGAGGGATGACAACAATAAAAGAGGATTGTGATGCATTCAAAAAGTGTTGAAAGTATTTCCCAAGTATCATGGATATATCAAGTCAACATGAACATAAATAGGGAAATGAAGTTCCTAAAGGGAAATCCATAAGGAACCATGAAGAAGAAAATGGTTTTATGTTTGGTATAGGATGAAAAGGAGATGGTACCTAAAAATAATCCATCTCAAATGGAAAAGAGCCATGGGTGACATTCTCGGAGGTTAGAGGTATCGCTGGAATCTATGATGGAAATTAAAATCAATGTCAACTACTTACAGTTAATCTCTAAGAAGATGGAAGAGAAGGAATTTGGGAAGCATTACAACATGTTGGTAATTGACTATGAAATTCAAGTTTGAGGCTAGGTGGTTAAGAAAATAAAATGGAATGATGCAAGAGACCACAAGAGCTTAAATTTTCAGAGAGGGCAAGCTGAAATAAGTTTGGTCCAGTAAAGTAAATGAATGTTGAAGATCCAAAGAAAATAAGAGAGCATGATTGGTTATGTAATTTGATCATGTAGGTGTTGAGTCAGAGGGATCCGGAAAACGATGAATGCTGAAAATTATTATCAGCATAGTATGTGGATGGAAAATGTACTAATTAATTTTTAATGAAATTACATTAAGACTTATAAATATTAACGGCATTGACATTAATGGTTAACATATTGATTATACTAATAAAGAAAGGTTAATAATTAATTAAATGATTGAATAAATATTTATATATACACTTATGTCTTGAATTTATTAGTTTTCTAATGATTATATTAGCATTTAATTAATGATTGTATATTAATAATATAATTAATGTTTCCATATTATCGATTGTATTCAACTTTGTATGATGTAAATTAAAACTTGCATTTTCCACATAAATAAATAATTGGATAGGTTGCACAACCTCCTAACGTAGATAAGATGATGTTTGTGTACAAATTCATTTCCCAAGATAGAATCCCTACAGCTTAGTGTCATCTTCAAGAAATTCCTTGATAACATAACCTTGTAAATTGTGCCACCTTTTCTTTATTAAATTATTTAAATGTTATTCGATTACTTTTATTGAAAATAGTCAAGCATTCTTGATAAGTTGAATTGTTAGACGTAAGCTTGTATAAAATAAATAAATAAATTTACCCTATGATTATCCTATTAATGGATTATGTTGTTCTTAATTGACCATTGTTAAAAATAATAAGAGGGATTCTACAAATAATTACCTTAATCAAGGTATTCCAATCATGATTTTTTACCCCACCTAATTCACCTTTCTTTATAAGGATATTCTTTATGTTTGAAGAAAATCTACTTTTCATTGCATGATTGGACTCCTTAATGTCATTACAAATCTTGACAATTTTTTATGTGTCACTCCTTCCATCTATGATTCTCCATAGTGTTTATGTTACATTATTCATGATGTGCATTGTATCAAACAAATGAACAACTTCTAGGTGCTCATAGTAGGGGATCCTACTAAATTGTACAATATAACTTTTTATTCCTCGTGGAAGTGCCCCATTATTAATTATTTCATGATGACCTTCAAGGTGAAGCATATAAATTAAAGATATTACATCAATACTTGTCAATTAGTACAATGAACAAAATGCAATAAAAATAAATAAAATATTACAAACATTTCATGTAGGATACATAGACGATTTGATCCAATATACCTTGACAAATCCTATTATATTGCAGCTGCCATAGACGAGGTGCCATTCTCTGTGGTTTTAATCCATTCTCTTCTTTACCATTGAAAAGATGTTTCTTGGTACTTCGATACCTATGGTTCTTAGAGAGAAAGTGCCTATACTCATCAAAAACCTCATTTCCTAAACTTCTTGAACGATGAGATTTCGTCTTAGGACCACAAACTGGACATGGAAATTTACTCTTTGTTTGAAGACTGATGGGTGTTCTATATGCACTAAAAAGACACTAAAAACCCTTAATTAAATTGTCAACCCGGGGTAAGTAAACTTAGAGTTGTAGCAAAATATATGCCAAAGGTAGAAGGGTTGGTAGGAGTATAGTCTAACGAATGAAGGTAGCTATCTAAGGCTAATCTACTTAAGCAAAGCTATCTAACAAGCAAACCCTACTAAACAAATTGAAACTAGGTAACCTAAGTACTTTTGGGCCAAGGATCAATGGATAGTCCTAAGAAAACAAGTAAAAACCCTATGTAAAGAAAACTAGTTCAACAATAAGCAAAGGCAAACTACTAAGCATAATAATGAGCAGCTAACAAAAGAAAACTATTTTAACTTGCCAACCTACATTCAATGAGAAACTACCCTATGAAAGTAAATAAATAAACAAGCAAGCAAAAACACCTATCTAACCTATTAAAGCAAATATACAAGCAAGCAAAGACACCTAACTAACCTACTAAAGCAATAGACAAGTAAGTAAAGACACCTAACTAACCTACTAAAGGAAAAGACGACTATCTAACCTACTAAAGAAAATAGAAAAGTAAGCAAAGGAAACTAACTACGGCAAGTAATCAAAGTAAAACTTCTCATTGAACAACTATCTAGCCTAAGAGTCAAGTGGACTAAATGCTTAATGAAAAACTATTTCTAATGCATGAAAGGAAATATGTTTTATTGAAAGCAAGAAGAACTGCCATGTAATGCTTAATCTATGATGAGAAAACTACTATCTAATAAAGAAAATTCTATCTATCTTATAGCAACAATAAAACTTTATTCTAATCTATGAAAGCAAGAAACTATATCTATGAAAACAGGAAAACTATCTTTTAACCTATGACAATTCAAATATAATGTTGGTGGTTGTGTGAATGTCTTTGGTGTTGGATGATATCTCAATGGCACTTGACAACAAAGGACAATTCCAGTGGTATAAGCTCAAGACTAATCTCAATGGCAAAGTGAAAGGTATGGATTAAACAATCCAATGAGAGTTTAGCCATGACAAAAATAATGTTAAATACCCTGCATATTCATGTATAAATCATCAACAACATAATGATATCATCATTATACTTCTACACTATGTAAGCAAAACGAGATTCAACCATTAACTAAGAAATATCATTGCATTTTAATTCTAGGAAAGGAAATTGCGTAAAATAAAACCATGCTATGTCTACTCTAACCATTCAAACTGCAATAAAGAAATAATTAAAAAAAAAATTAAACTATGATATTAAAAAGTAAATTAACAATCTACATTAACCAACAACTAATTAAATGAGATCTATATAAAATTGAAGTAAGCAAGATATAATCAAAAAATGGAATTAACTCTATCCATCCATCAAATCCCTGTCAAAGAAAACCCAAATCAAACTATGTTCTATTCTAATTAAACTTGGTTTTAAACTTGACTATAAAATCATAAATCAAAGCATGATCTAACATCTAAATGAACATGGGGTTAGTATAGAGACTTGCAAGTTTGTTCCTAATCTACAAGATCAATGCATGCTAACACATCTCATCATCCTAACCTACAAAAGAGAATCAAAACAATTAAGCTACAACAAACTAGTTAACACAATAAAAATATGCATGTAAAAAAAATAAAAGAGAACAATTAAATTAGAAAATGCATAAAAAAACATGAAGACAGTTACCAGAATGTTGGTGGGCCCCCCAGCAAGTTGTGGTCACTCTCTAAAAGAACACCACAAGCTCAACAAGATGAATTCATCATTAAAACTTGAAAACATAGTTCTGGCATAATTCTGGCAATGTAAAATATCAAAACAGAGAAAAAAACGAGTTTGTCTCCAATACATTGGTTCTTATACTTGGTTAACAATCTTATGACCATCCTAGTGGTATTTATAAGCTTACATACCAAGTGGTCGACCACAGGAGGTTCGAACCACTTCTAATTTTAGAAAATTGCAATAAATGATGCCCTAACTGATAAAACAGAGCGAGCCAATAATCGCCCTCTTTGAACAAATGAAACTGAGTTGTCTGGAGCTCAGTAGCTGGAGGGGGGAATTATGAACAAAACCACGTGCTCGATTTTCCCATCACTGGCTGCCAATACCTTAACCGCCAAGTCACCCTGCATTTTTGTACAATACGCAGTGCTGGACGGAGTGTCAGATCAAGTGTCAGAATGAGTATTGGTAGGAGTATTGGATCAAGTGACGAAAGAAGAAATGTGGTGCGTTTTTTCCCTATAACACCATAAAAACGTGAATTAGATCTTGGTATTCATAAAACATGATGAATTATACATAATACAATCATTAAACATGAATTACACATACCTTATGCCGATCATACCATTTTATCATAAAAAAATTCAAAAAGTTGTTTTAAAAGATGAAAAACACATATGTACATGTGGAAAAAGTGTTTAATAACCGTCATAAAAATGATCATATCTCGGGCCCAACATTACCCCCACACTTACAATTTTGCAGGTCCCACTGCAAACAAAAATAAGTTACCCCAGGGAACTAGGCTTGCTGGGGAGGATCAGCTTTAGAAGCCTCTCCTTCTTGCTGTGAAGACTTTGCCTTTTGCCTCTTATGTTGCTTCAGTTGTGCTCGGAGGCTGTGGTTAGATTTAGTCATCTCATCAACCAATCGTTGAAGGGAGTTCACTTTTGTTTGAAGGATTGCATTGTCATGATGAAGGTGTGCATCTATTTTCTTCCTCTCTTCCAATTGTTGGAGAAGCTGATGGTTTTCCTTTTGTAGCTCCTCTATGGTTGGGGCAGAATTGGTGATCTCCAAGGAAGGCTTATATCCTTTGAGGGATGTGGACAATCTATTAGTTATAGGATCTAGAGTAGGCATGGGTGAAGTAGGTGTGATGGGAGATCGGTAAGGTGATCTAGGTTCTGATATTTTTTTCCTTAGTGGCTCTAATCCATCCGTAGAGACTTCCCTAAGTTTCTTATGAGGGCTCTCAAGGTCAGAGGACACTTGGATCAGATCTGAAGCAGGTGGAGGTTTTGCATAAGGCTTGGTTCTTGTGCTCCGGGTACTCTTTCAAAAGGGTCCTTTACCAAATCAATTGGCTCCCCTCTTTTTTGTAGGAATGATGGGAAAGCCTTGTTGCATTACTTCTTGGAGATTTTTCAGTGTAGGATCAAGAGAGAATGAAGGCATTGGGGGGTCAACAATAGGCTTTTTTTGGTCTTTGATCTTGGTATTTTTTCCCGATGAAGAAGTAGGGATATCAACAAGCTTTTGGTATTGTTCTAGCAAAGAAAGGGTTTTTGCAAGGGGGTTTGGAGTTCTTGGAGAGCGAGGCTTGGATGGAGAGATAGTTTTTAGGCTAAGTGGATTTTTGTCGGTCTTAATTGTCAAGTGAGGGTTTGCAAATTGGTAGATAAAGGCATCCCAATTTTTCCCCCGTTTCTCTAGTTTGGCAAGAATGAGTAGTTTGATCAAGCCATGGTGGAAGATACTGTTGTGGGGGTTAGTCACATTCTTCCTCACTTGAGAGGACATCTTCTCTAAAATTTTGAGAAAATAGAAGGGAAAATTCAAAGGTTTGTTGAACAGAAAATGAGCCAACAATCTAAAATGACAAGCTTTGAAGGTGGAGTATCTACCTTCACATGTAATTAACCTTGTGATGATGATGAGGGGATTGATGAATTCTACTTTTATCCACTCCTTAGCATACCCGTTTTCACCTAAAATGCTCTCAAATTCAGGCTTAAACACCCTTTTATAACTTGAGCGCAACAATTGGTGGTTTTTGAACCATCTATCTCCCATTCTTGGGAGCTTTGTTGTTGCAGCAATGGACTCTTATGAAACTTCAAAGGTAAGAGACCCTACATGTGTTTTCTTACCATCGAAACTAACTGCAAATTGCATGGAGAGGTCATCATCGTGGCCCTGCAAGCTAGACAAAAATGGCCCCCAGCCTGTGCACAAAAACACCTCCCTGCACTGTGAAAATTCGGGAATGGAAAACAAGTCTGCATAGGAGGAGGGTTCGTATCTCCTGGGCATTGTGACAAAGGCGAATTGTACCAGGAAAGGGCGTGATAGATCCAAGATATGGCATGAACTGGGCATGGTCTGAGCGTGATTTGAACAGGGGACGAATTGGCAGAGGTTGAGTGTGATTCCTTAACGCAAGGCAGAGAAAAATGGCAAGGGAAAATGAGATAATAGAGTGCCTAGCCCGATTTTGAGTGCACTTATGGTGGAGTACGTTGCACACATGTGCGCGAGAGATGCCATGTGTGGGAAATTCGAATTCGATGGCATGCTTTGGGGAAATGTAGTAGTGCGTGGTTAGATCAATGTTCAAGTCTTTTGACTTGGACATTTGATCATAAACATATGAAGCATTTTTAATCAATGCCTACAACCAATTCAATTGAATGATTGAGTTCTGGTTACCTGGAATCTAGAATAGTTACTAGAGTGTATGTCACTTCATTCGACACTTCAAATGACATCTAATATGGAACCTCATACGGTACTTCATCTGGTACCTCTATGTTAAGTGCATTTTCACCTCTTATAATGGATAGCCTGCAAATTTGAAGTGTTTTTGACAATCACAGTAGTTAATGAGTAGAGGTAAAATGCTCCATGCTCTCTTAATCTTCTTGCATATGACATATAATGCCAAAAACCTATAATGAACAAGTTATAGAAAGAATAAAAATGTATTGTCAAACCTACAATATGCAGCTTGTAATGAAACAATAAACCGATAAAGAGTGGTATGTTAAGTAACCAATAAAAAGTGGTATGTTAGGTATGTGTTCAGTAATTTATAGCACACAGGAGTTAAGCATTTAAAAAATAACATGACTATCAATGTAATAACTTGTATCATAGAAATAATACAAAAATTCTTGCAAATGTCTACTTCTCTAGGCAATGATCATTTGTCAGCTCATGAACCCCTCCCCCACACCTAAGTATTGTGACACCTCAAAATAAAAAGTATAGGAAACTAGTCAGTATCCCCCAATAGCCGAATATTTATAGTATGTCAAGTGTGAAGATAAAATTTCACAAATTGGTCTGATGAGACAGTTAGGAGATGGCCCCACCTATAGGATAAGAGATCTTATATATAGATAAGAAGAGGGAGGCAAGAGAGTTTCAAGATAGTCTTAGAGTTATTTCCCAATCGAAAGTTTATGAGATTCATCAACCTTAGCTTAACCAAACATACTCCATGTCATATTTGTCTGCAAGTAATGCCGTACATCAGGACACGTTTAATTTTATGATTTATTTTTGTCATATTACCATCCTCGCTAGGTAGAATGCCCCGCTGCCAGCAATCTTGTTCAATACTCCAGCGGGTTTACCTAGTCATACCACATGCCATTACCCACTGCCAACAGACATGTTCAGTATCTAAGTGGATTATCCTCTTAAACCCTCAGAGACTGGCCCTCCATCCTTTAATATTTTAGTATAAGATTGCTTATGCAAGAAGATGGGGGAACAACTCTAAAAACAACTTTTTCTTTCTTTTTTTTTCAATTGGGATGGTATTTATGTTAGAGGATGACTTTTTGTTATATTTCTTAGTGATTTCCCCGATGTAAGGGGTACTTAAGAAGACGTGGCCTATCTAAAGATATGATATAATCAAGCTATTTAGTGTGTAGTGGATGGTACCATTGAGAAAGAACAAAAAGGTATCGCTAGGCTCAACTTACTTTCTTCCTTTGTAGTTATTGTGATGTTGCCATGACTAACCACTAATTAGACTTCCTTGTTACTCTTTGATAAATACACTTGACTCACGTACTCAGGTTTCTTGGAAAAACTGTACAAGAGACCTCTAGGCTTGATAGTTACAGTATCACTTCCTTATATAGTGGTGAAGAGTTTCAAGAGAAACTACTTAGAATGACTTAAAAAATAAGAATTTTTTGCAAAAATGTGACTAATTACAGTAATTCAATATTCATTTGATTCTTTAATAGTCAAAAAATTCAAGTATAACAATGTTTAGAGAAGAAAAAATCCTTGAAACTATGTACTCCTGGTGAAATAAACACTTACAGAAATATTTAGAATTGTCTTATTAACAAAATTAAAAAACTATTTACATATATACAGTAGGAAATTCAGAAAAAATTTCAAGAACAAGGGGGAGATTCCCCATCTACTAAGGCCAATGCCTTGTCAGTTTACATGACCTATAGAAAATATTCTCTGGAAATGAGCTTATGATAAAACTTAAGTCGGTGTCCATTTACCACAAAGGAGACTTGCCCATCATCAATTGTTTTAATTTTTACAGCTCCATTGTCATATACAGTGTCTACCTCATAAAGACCCAACCATCGGGTGGTGAGTTTTCCTTTGAAGGTTTTGAATCAGGATTCAAACAACAGGGCCCAATCACCAGGCTGGAAATGATTCTTCTTAATAAACTTGTCATGCCACTTGCTCCTCTGGTTTTGGACTAATATCATTCGTTGGATGGCATTTTGTCTGATTTCATCCAACTCATTTAGTTGTAGGGATCGTTGCTTTTGAGGCTCATCCGGTTTCAATCCTAATTCTACGGAAATACAGAAGGTCCTTATTTGGAATTCTATAGGTAAAAGTACTTGTTTCCCATATACTAGCTCATAAGGGGTATTTCTAGTGGTATTTCTCCAGGTAGTCTAATATGCCCACAAAGCCTCTGGGAGCCTATTGTCCCAATCTCGGTGATGTAACTGAACAGTCTTGTTCAAGATGGCTTCCATAACTTTGTTTTTGGATTCTACCTAATCATTGTCTTGCGGGTGGTATGGAGAAGATTTACGGTGTTTAATCCCATATTTCTCTGTTAGCTCTTTCATCATATTGGAAGTATATTGAGTGCCTTGGTCGGTAATAATTTCATGAGGGACACCAAAGCAAGTAAAGATGTATTCATAGATAAATTCGACAACAGACTTCTCTGTATCCCTGAATAGGGATTTTGCCTCTACCCATTTCGTGACATAGTCCGTACAAACCAAAATATAGTTCTTCCAACAGGACATGGGTGAAATTGGTCCTACAAAGTCAAGGGCCCATTTTTCGAAGGGTTCTATCATAACTTGGGCCTGCAAAGAAATTTCGTCAGATGACGTAGGTCTTCCTATCCTTTGGAAACTATCACAACTTCTCAAATAATTGGCAGCATCTTCGAAAATGCTAGGCCAATAGTAACCCAAATGTAACACCTTATATGTTGTACATTTGTCAGAAAAATGGCCACCACATGGTCCATCATGACAGATCTATAGTATTTCAGGTACCTCGTCCTCTCAGACACATCTATGAATAATCAAATCAGGACCTGTGCGAAAAAAATCATGACCAACCCAAGAGTAATTAACACTCTGTGTAATAATTTTCTGTTTTTCATGAGGTGACAAATGAGACGGTAACTTCCTAGTGGCCAAATAGTTTTCCATATCTACAAACCATGGGTTATTGATAGAAAGGGAAAAGAGGTGCTCATCTGGGAAACTATCATCTATAGGGATATCATCATATTCATTTTTTATTTGGGAAAGAAAGTCAGCTACTACATTATATTTTCCAGGTCGGTCAAGCACAGTAATATTAAATTCTTGCAATAACAAGAGCCACCTAGTCACTCGGCCATTAGTTATAGGTTTATTCATGAGGAATCTAATGGCGGAATGGTCGGTGTGTACAAATACTTCAAAACCTGTAATGTAATGACAAAATTTGTTGATAGCATGAACAACTGCCAGGAATTCCTTCTCGATGACTGTGTA
Source organism: Picea glauca (assembly GCA_000966675.3). Classification (NCBI taxonomy): domain Eukaryota; kingdom Viridiplantae; phylum Streptophyta; class Pinopsida; order Pinales; family Pinaceae; genus Picea; species Picea glauca. Next base: position 370,973 of record JZKD02S1992088.1, on the reverse strand, counting down.
GTTTAACTCGGCATGGGACAACTTCTTGCTTATAAAATAAATGGTGTAGGACTACTGGTCCTCTTTCTTCCCTAATACCCCTCCTATTGCGGTGTCGGAGGCATCAGTGAATATATGAAATGGGAGAGTCCAATTGGGCCCTCTAAGAACTGGTGCCGCAAACATCTTAGCTTTCAGGGTTTCAAAGGCAGTTTGACACTGCTCAGTCCAAACAAAATCAACATCTTTTATCAATAATCCGAACATACGTGCAACAATCTTTGTAAAATTTTCAATAAACCATCGATAATATCCGGTATGTCCAAGAAATCTTCTCACCTCTTTCTAAGTCTTGGGGGGTGGAAGTCTTACAATGAACTCAATCTTTTCAGGATCGACTTTTATCCCTTCAGATGAAACATGATGTCCTAGAACCACTCCTTTAGTTAACAACATTTTTCATTTTTCATGACTTAGAGATAGCTTCATTTCCTGGCATCTGATGAGGACTTTTTCTAAGTTTTCTAAGGCTTCCTGGTAAGTGTTTCCATAGACTGTGAATTCATCCATGTAGACCTCCACACAATCATGAATAAGATCGGAAAATATCCCTAATAATACTCATTGAAAAGTGGCAGGGGCATTACACAATCCAAATGGTAAGACCCTATACGCATAGGTGCCCCAAGGACAAGTAAAGGTAGTCTTTTCCTGGTCCTCGAGTGCTATAAGAATCTGATTGTATCCACTGTACCCATATAGAAATGAGAAATACTTATTTCCAGACAAGGTATCTAGAACTTGGTCAATGAAAGGGAGAGGAAGGTAGTCTTTCGAAGTGGCCTTGTTGAGTTCCCAGAAATCAACACAAATTCTCTATTTCCTGGTCACTTTCTTTGGAACCACTACAAGCGAGGATACCCACTTACTATCGTATATGGGATAGATAAATCCAACATTTAGCAAATTTTGGATTTCCTCCTTGACTATGTCTTTGAGTGTTGGGTTCATCCTCCTCTAGGGTTTCCTAACAATTGTTACTTCCCCCTGGGTATATATGTGTTGGATGCATGTGTCGGGGTGTATTCCCTTCATGTCAGTGTATTCCCAGGAAAATTCTCCTAATTGTTCTTTAAGGATATCTACTAATTGTTTATGTTGGTCTGCATCTAGCCCAAAGTTTATATGTAAAACTTTCCCTGGACTAATCTCGTAGGGCATAGTATAAGACATGGAAAACTCATCTATTTCGAAAATAAAAGATGTCAAATACAAAATGGATGGGTCTAATTGTTCTTGAAATTCTTCCCCAAACATGTATTCAAATTGGGGAAAGGATTGTGGAAAATCCACACATGTGATAGCAGAAATAAATTGGTTTAGCACATTTTCTGTTGTATGCACCTGAAGTGCCCTTGTGCAAGATACCAGTTATATAAAATATGCAGAACAGAAACGAAATGCTAGAGATGACAGAATAACAGTAAAATATCCAGCATAATCTTCACAATACACAGAAATGATATACGAAATAGCAACAGAAATAG
>JZKD02S1992088.1:337056-364158 GCA_000966675.3 Picea glauca | reverse complement strand
GGTCTTCTTACATCCGCCTTATTCTATTTTATTGAAAGGTCTTATTAATATTGACCTTTATTACATCCGAATACATTGATCTACCTATGTGCGGGTTAGGACCTTAACACCTTGCATGGTCACTAGTCAATATGGGTTCTTCCCAGTCTTCGTTCTCGTATGGACATTCAAGCCACCATAGATTTTCCATGATAGGTTGAGCTAGAGGGTAAATGGTGAGCTTTTGGATAGAGAGACCATTTGAGATGGTTATTTCTCCTTCTCTATAGCCAATAAATGCATTGGTTGTGGCTAGCCAAGGCCTTCCCAAAATAACAGGATGGCCTTTGGTAGGATCCTTTGAATGAATGATAAGAAAATCTACGGGGTACTCCCATGACGCTAAGGCTAACCATGATATCATCTAAAATCCCTTCAGGTATAACCCTATTCTTATCTTCTAATTCCAAAATGGTTGGGGTAGGCCGAAGGAGAGGTTGTAACTGTAATTATTCCAAGGTAGTAGCATTCATAACATTGATGGATGCCCCTAGGTCTATGAGAGTGTTTCCAATGGATACCTCATTAATATTTATAGTCACTATGGGGTTCCCTGGGTTCCCATATTTTGCTAGTTTTGGCTGCTCTGATATGTACTCGGAGAGTCCTCCTATCAAGTGTATTGTAAGAGGATATTTTTTCTTCCTACCTGGCTTCTTGATACACAATTATTTGACTACCTTACTATAGATCGGAATGTCTTTAATGGCTTGAAGCAGGGGAATCTTGACACAAATATTTTTCAATTCATTCAAAATGTCAAATTTCGGTCGGGTGGTTGGTTTCTCGATTACCAATCGGTCTGGATAAGGAGGAACCTTCATAATTTGTGAAGTTTCATTTTGGGGAAGCTTGGGTTCTTGATTCTTCAGGATAATAACATCTTCCCACCTAGTGTCATCCATGGGTTGTTTGGTGTTTTTTTCTTCTTCTTCTTCTTCCTGGATGACTATTGAAGGTCTTTGCCTCTCCAGAACTTTTCCCGATCTTAGTTGAATTTCCTGTAATGGAATAGGAGTAATAACATATGTCGGGAAAGCCTGAATATCAACGTTGTGAAGAGGTTGAGGGGGATTATTATTAGGATTTGTCACTAGTTGTGCCGGTAATAATGTCGGTTTTTGGGAGATTGCATTTTGATATTGTAGCAATTGTTGTTGTGGGATAGGAGGTAATGGTGGTGGAACAAAACTTGGAAAAATCTGCGGAGTGTTCGATGGGAACTGAGGATAAGGATAGTTGGACATATGGATAGGTGGAGCTTGAGGGTTTCCTTAGTTATGTCTTCCTCTCCATCCTTCAAAGCAAGGATGTTGGTATTGAGTAGACCAGTTTTTCCAACCTAGTGGGTTCCACCTTTTTTGTTGATAATAGGGTGGAACTTGAGACTGTAGATCCGGGTATGTGGGTTGATTCCTAGGTTTCCATGGCCTCCTAGGTGCATAAGAAGACTCCCCAGGATCTCCACTCCTATAGATGGCTAATAAACCAGACAATGATGGACATTTTTTGGTCACATTGTCTTATATACAGAAGCCACAAACTGAAATGTTATCTAATGGGCATTCCCTTGAGGAATGTTTCCTCCTACATCTTGGGAAATATATGCTCATTGTTGCATTTTCCTCCTCTTGTTTCTTTTTGATTTTAAGGGTATCCAACTGGGAACCTATTGTGCTTAAGATGTCAGTATTAAAGTTTTCTAAAAGGTTCCCTATCTCTGCTCTCGTAATACCACCTGAACTAATTGGTTTTAAGTTTCTATTGTAAGGGTCATGAACATTCTTCCCTATTTTGGCTCTACTCCTTGAGTAATTTTTACACATTTCACATATTTCAGCAAATGTTTTATGAGAGATATCACCTGATGCCATCAGGTTAAGAATCTCTAAATATTCTTCTGAAATTCCCTTAAGGAAAAGAGCCCTAATTGCATCCTCTGGGAGGTCATGGTATTTTGACTTTTGGGAGATATAACCAAATCTTTACATATAATCTTCGAGGGTCTCGTCTTCTAATTGTTGGATTTTAAAAATGTCATTATGAGACTCTTTGGTCTTGCAGTAGTCTTGGTAATTCTTGAGAAATATGTCTTTCATGGCTTCCCAAGACCTAATACTGGATTCTCCCAACCCCATGAACCATCTTAGTGCAGAGTATTTGAGGGTGGCAAGAAAGAGTTTTAATTTTTGGGCATCTTGTATGTAGTTGTATCTCCTACACAAGATGTCAAATTCAAATAGGAAGGTGTCTGGATCTTCATTGTTTTTACCATAAAAGGTAGGCAGTGCTGAGAGAGGAATATTCTTCATGTTGACATTAAGAGTGGTGTCTAAAATCGAAAACCCAAACGTAGTTTCGGTTTGGTTTCCAGTTTCTTATTCCTCACTGTGTCTTACATTGTTATGGTCTTCCTGATCATCCATATTAGTTTGATTTCCGAAAAGAGAGTACCTAGGTGGTTTTATCTTTGAATAAAACAAGGTTTCCCTTTGATGGAAAGGTCTTCCTATGGATTGGATATATGGGACTCTACTCGAGCCGGTTGAGAATATTGGTGCCAAAGTTTTTGTGTTAGTTTGAGAGATAATTACATTGGCAGAACTACCAAACAAAAGATTCACCTATTCAGGGTCTATGATATCTTTAAAGTTAGGGTCCCCTGGTGGTGGTGTAAAATCAAAGGTTCTATTGTTTGGTTCTATGGAAGACTCAAGTGGTCTTACCTCTTTTCCTAATATGATTGATGCTTCAATCTCTTTTTCTATAGTTCTCCCTGTATTAGTATCTTCGGAGACTATTTTAGCTCTTTGAGTTGAGCTAGCTCCTGTTTTTCGGTATCGATCTGTGGATTTTATAAGAGGAATGTTCCTTCCCCCAAAGAGATCGGAAGGAACCTTGGTTGAAAGTTTTGATTTTGATTTAATATATCTACCTTGTGGGTCTCTAGGCCTATTCATGAAAGAAAGAAAAAAGAAAAAGATACCGTTTGATTCCTAAGTCTATTCATGAAAAATAAAAAGAAAAAGAAAAAATACCATTGGGTTTGGGGGAACCTGTTATAGAAGATGTGCAGGTTCTTACCTCTCGTCTTAAAGTTCCCCCACCACCAAACTAATGCTAAGGTCTAGAAATGATCTAATTCCTAATTACTTCTTCCCTTGCGACAACTCCCCGACAACGACGCCAAAAATGATGGGTGTTCTATATGCACTAAAAAGACACTAAAAACCCTTAATTAAATTTTCAACCCGGGGTAAGTAAACTTAGAGTTGTAACAAAATATATGCCCAAGGTAGAAGGGTTGGTAGGAGTATAGTCTAACGAATGAAGGTAGCTATATAAGGCTAATCTACTTAAGCAAAGCTATCTAACAAGCAAACCCTACTAAACAAATTGAAACTAGGTAACCTAAGTACTTTTGGGCCAAGGATCGATGGATAGTCCTAAGAAAACAAGTAAAAACCCTATGCAAAGAAAACTAGTTCAATAATAATAAAAGGCAAACTACTAAGCATAATAATGAGCAACTAACAAAAGCAAACTATTTTAACTTGCCAACCTACATTCAATGAGCAACTACCCTATGAAAGAAAATAAATAAACAAGCAAGCAAAAACACCTATCTAACCTATTAAAGCAAAGAGACAAGCAAGCAGAGACACCTAACTAACCTACTAAAGCAATAGACAAGTAAGTAAAGACACCTACCTAACCTACTAAAGAAAAAGATGACTATCTAACCTACTAAAGCAAATAGACAAGTAAGCAAAGGCAACTAACTACGGCAAGTAATCAAAGCAAAACTTCTTATTGAACAACTATCTAGCCTAAGAGGCAAGTGGACTAAATGCTTAATGAAAAACTATTTCTAATGCATGAAAGGAAATCTGTTTTATTGAAAGAAAGAAGAACTACCATGTAATGCTTAATCTATGATGAGAAAACTACTATCTAATAAAGCAAAGTCTATCTATCTTATAGAAACAATAAAACTTTATTCTAATCTATGAAAGCAAGAAACTATATCTATGAAAATAGGAAAACTATCGTTTAACCTATGAAAATTCAAATATAATGCTGGTGGTTGTGTGAATGTCTTCGGTGTTGGATGATATCTCGATAGCACTTGACAAAAAAGGACAATTCCAATGGTATAAGCTCAAAACTAATCTCAATGGCAAAGTGAAAGGTATGGATTAAACAATCCAATGAGAGTTTAGCCATGACAAAAATAATGTTAAATACCCTACATATTCATGTATAAACCATCAACAACATAACGAGATCATCATTATACTTCTACACTATGTAAGAAAAACTAGATTCAACCATTAACTAAGAAATATCATTGCATTTTAATTCTAGGAAAGGAAATTGCGTAAAATAAACCCATGTTATGTCTACTCTAACCATTCAAACTGCAATAAGGAAATAATTAAAAACATAAATTAAATTAACAATCTACATTAACCAACAACTAATTAAATGAGATCTATATAAAACTGAAGTAAGCAAGATATAATCAAAAACTGGAATTAACTCTATCCATCCATCAAATCCCTATCAAAGAAAACCCAAATCAAACTATGTTCTATTATAATTAAACTCTATTTTAAACTTGACTATAAAATCATAAATCAAAGCATGATCTAACATATAAATGCACATGGGGTTAGTATAGAGACTTGCAAGTCTGTTCCTAATCTACGAGATCAATGCATGCTAACACATCTCATCATCCTAACCTGCAAAAGAGAATCAAAACAATTAAGCTACAACAAACTAGTTAACACAATAAAAATATGCATGTACAAAAAATAAAAGAGAACAATTAAATTAGGAAATGCATAAACAAACATGAAGATAGTTACTAGACTACTGGTGGGCCCTCCAGCAAGTCGTGGTCACTCTCTAAAAGAACACCACGAGCTCAACAAGATGAATTCATCATTAAAACTTGAAAACACAGTTCTGGCATAATTCTTGCAATGTAAAATATCAAAACAAAGAAAAAATGAGTTTGTCTCCAATACACTGGTTCTTCTACTTGTTTAACAATATTCTGACCATCCTAGTGGTATTTATAATCTTACAAACCAAGTGGTCAACCACAGGAGGGTCGAACCACTTCTGATTTCAGCAAATTACAATAAATGATGCCCTAACTAATAAAACAAAGAGAGCCAATAATTTCCCTTTTTGAACAACTGAAACTGAGTTGTCTAGAGCTCAATAGCTAGAGGGGGGAATTATGAACAAAACCCACGTGCCCGATTTTCCCATCACTGGCCGCCAATACCTTAACCGCCAAGTCACCCTGCATTTTTGTGCAATACACAGTGTTGGACAAAGTGTCGGATCAAGTGTTGGAACGAGTACTGGAAGGAGTGTCGGATCAAGTGCCAGAAGCAGAAACGTGGTGCATTTTTGCCCTATAACACCATAAAAATGTGAATTAGATCTTGGTAATCATAAAACATGATGAATTATACGAAATACAATCATTAAACATGAATTACACGTACCTTATTCCGACCATACCGTTTTATCATAAAATTCTTCAAAAAAATCCTTTAAAAGATGAAAAATGCATATGTACATGTGGCAAAAGTGTATAATAACCGTCATAAAAGTGATCATATCTCAGGCCCAACAAAGACCTGCAAGAGATGGATTAAATTTTATATCAATAATTCAAAGTATGTTTAATGAAGGGATTATATAAAAAGCATGCATGATATGAACTTCATAAAATTAAATGTTATTAAAGTGTATTGTAACATTATAACATACCACAGAAATATGTTAGCCCTGGGACATCGTGAATTTTCCATACAAGAATTGCATGGAATTTAAATTCCATTTGTGTACCTATTGGTCTAGAGATATCATACATAGTGATCGGTAAAATCATGAATCTGGGTGTCTATTTTCCTTGTTTATTGAGAAAATAAAATATAATTTCAGAATTTTTTCAACTTCTCGTAAACAAAAGTATTTTTCTTATTTAGAATTTCATTTTACAGTAAAAACAAAACTTGTCATGAATTTTATATCTTTCTATTGACTATTTTTTGAAATTTTTTATTTAAATTTGATATGTCAATGTAACGATTGTTTGACAGTGTGTTCCTTAAAAATAAAGGGACTGATAATGAGTTATATTTTTTTACGTGAATATACTCATTATTAAACTTGTGTTTATGAAAAATAAAATATACTGCAAGAATCCAAAAAGACTCTATTAAAGTATGACTATAGTTTTGAATTTAATGGATGAATAATATAATTTCTACAATCTTTTGAATTTGGCCAATCTTAAAAAGTTGCAAATTCTAAACATGTCTAGTGAGACTCCATCTATGTGCCTTAATTTTGATTTAAAAGTAAAATTTAAAAATACACTTTTTTGAAGAGGACAGTGAAAGGTTCCGTAATATAAATTTTCCATAATTTTTTACTGTGTATTATTGAATATATTGATTTGTCATTTTACTGACTCGGTATCCCATCTAAAAAAATATGCAGACATTTTTTTATAAAATTAATTAAAAATACTATTGAATACAAATTGTATCAAATGAAATTCCATTTAGTTATGAAAATGTTGGTACTAGGTCTGAAACTGGACTCACAATATTTTAAGGAGTCTACTCCTTCCCAAGTTGGATTGAGTTGAAGTGAACACATACTTTTCTGGAAAAAATCATTGTTACAGGTTTTCGACCGAACTAATACTTCGGTTGAAAGTTAGTTTTTTTACGGCCAAAGGTTAGTTTTAACAAAAAAAAAGATTTTAGATTTAAAATTTTTGTTAGATTTAAAAAAAATGTTATATTTTTTAAGGGTGTCATTAGATTTAACTTTTTCCCGAAAAAAACATTTCGGCCGAAAGATGTTTTGGCTAAAAAAGTTCAAGAGTTCGATTGAAAAATTGCCATTAGCAATTTGTGCAACCTGATTCTCACGAAAGTGTTACCCAGATTCATGATTTTACCTCAATGCCTTTCCATAACTATAGTAACTCGTCAATAAGAGGCTTGATATATACATTTATATCTTTGAATTGGTACTTACCTAATTGATTTAACATACAATACATAATTACTACATATATGAGTAAATGAAAAAATATCAAACATAATTATAAGATCACGTAATTGAACACATATGAGTAAACAATAAAATATAAGACATAATTATGAAACAAACAAGACAAATGAGATGTTAACCTGTTAAAAAAATTATTATAAACAAATACCTGGAACAATCATTGTCAACATTATGTGCTCCCTCTTTATTTACATCCATGGAGGAATGTTATTGTTGATAACAAAAGCATACCACACCGAATAAGTAGATCTGAGCTCTCCAAATGGATTGACATTGTCAGCTTCCAATGAAAGCCTAAGATTATGAGGTTCATCTTTAAAATTTGGCCATATTTCTTCTATCTTCTTAAATGCAGATCCATCGGCAGGCATTCGAAGAACACCATCTTTTTTTTTTCTTTGTATGGTAATCCATAAACTGTGTTATTATTTTGCACCTGAACAATCGTTGCAAACGTGGAATTATGGGAATATAAAGAAGAACCTTGTGAGGCACCTTTTTTGTTACTTGATCAATTCAATATCTACTAATTTGACATTTCAGGCATTCTTCTTTCGACACATGTTCTCCATATTATACAATGTGATCATCAAGACATGCATGAATAGCTCGATACTCCATTCCAATATCTTTCATAATGGCATGTAAATCTTGATATGTGCAACATTAAACATTTGTCGGTGGTAACAAAAATTCACCTAACAATCTAAAACATAAAAATTCAATAGTGGTTAATGTAAATAATATTAATCGTACATATTGCATCCAAATTTTAGAGTTGATCGACTAATAATAAAAATAAAGGAAAAAAGAAAACTTTTATCATCATGTACTAAGTGTGACAAAATATATTACATACCTTAGTAGTTGTGTCACACAAGTGTTTGACAAACCATTCATAATCTTTAAGTTCACCAACAACAATATAGCAAAGAGAAGACTTATTTTGGAGCCTTCATAAAGAGGTTGACTTTCCTTCTCAAGTACAGGTATATCAAATACACCATCAAGCCAGTCATCATCATTATCCATTGCAGCATTATTAAATGTCTCATGAATCAATATATTTGTCCCATATTCTTCAACTATGTTATTAGCATCAGCATCTTCTTCCATAAGATCATTAACGTGATCTTCAATATTCGCTCCATGTTCTTGAACATGTTCTTTTACAAACACATATTCCTCCACGGGAAGTGCCCTAGGGCGTTTTCATTTATAATTACAAACAATCAAGTAATATTAGTGTATATAAAAATATTAAAATGATACAAATGTTTACAAATATAATATAGAAAAACAAAGAAAACAAAAAAAAATGCATTCAACCAGTGTGGCATCTCCACTTTCCATTAGTGATTTATGTTCAAAAACCCCTAACCTGGCCTAACCCATTAATCTGTAACCCTAAACCTCTAACCCCTACTCCCTAAAATCCCATTAACCTCTAAATCCCCTAGTAGGACCTAATCCCCCTAAATATACCTTAACTCATAACCCCTTAACCACTAAGCCCTAATATTTCCTTATTAACCCTTAAACTGTTAAAATATTAACCCCTACCCCCTTACACCTTGTACCCCTTAACCAACACTCAACCACACCATGGTTGTTCATTCCATAGAAAGAACATGGATAATAATATCAATGTTGGAATGTCTTATGGCCTCTCTTCTTGCAACAAAAATAAATGACAAAAGGCTTCTTCCTTGCATAGATTTTCTTGTTTCCCTTGTACATTTTGTCTCTCTTTTTTGGTCTTCCAATAATTGGAACATGATAATATTCTTGAGATACCTTCATGTTTTCTTTCTTAGATCCTACACAATGGTTTTAAGGATGGAAATCTAACACATTCTAGACCTTCCTCATCTTTTTGGGTCAGTTCCTTCTCCAAAAATCCCCTACTTGGTTCTTGGGCCTTCACAAAGATAGTATTCTTATTGGTCTTGGCACCTCTTTGAGCCATTCTTTGTTGTATAGGTGTCTTTCATTCTTTCACTTTGGTCTACATATGTTGCACGAAATTACAAGTAGTCAGTGCTCCATGGTGTATCATGAAAAGGGACTAATCGCCTCTCGTGGATCCTTGAATACTGGTGGTGGTGATTTTACCAATCACCTGTGGGTTTTGGTCTAACGGCAGTCGTACTACTGAAAAATAGTATAAGAGCTAGAGGTCACAATTTTGATACACAATCGGCTCGTGCTAAGGGGGATATTGTTGCACGAAATTACAAGTAGTCAGCACTCCCCAGTGTATCGTGAAAAGGGACTAATCGCCTCTCGTGGATCCTTGAATACTGGCGGTGGTGATTTTACCAATCACCCACGAGTTTTGGTCTAATGGAAGTCGTACTACCAAAAACAATTGTTGGCATGTTTACAGTAGAGTGTGCTTGTCATTGATGGTAAGAACAATAATGACAATAGTATGCTTACAGGCAAGAAAAGCAACAATGATGGAAAACAGGGAAATCATAAGTTCAGGAGAAGAAGCGAACAATATGAAAATCAAAGATCAAGAGGAATAGTGTGAGTATGCAGAGATAAAATATCATAAGAGATAACACTTTGTGATTTCCAAAAGTGCAGTCGAGGTCCAAGAGAAGGACTCACAGGAGGAGCAAAGGTCGAGACCTTTGAACACTTAGAAAACCTTCTAAGTCAGAGAGATCAGAAAGCTCAGGAGGAAGAACAACAGTGGTCATTGGATCACCAATCCCGAATACTCGATGACCGTTAGATCAGCGCTCAATGACCAGAGGTATCATAGAGGAGAAGTTCAGATCTGATCCATTGGATCTGAGCACTGAGGACCAATAGCCGTCAGATCCAATATAACTGTGAAGAGGATAATGGTCGATATCCATCCTCCAACTTCACGAAATCCAAAGTCCTGATAAGATCTGGACCGTTAGATCAACGAGGATCATGGGTCGTTGATCTAGAGTATTTCGGATATCGGGAGTTGGAAGAGTTAGGTTTGGATCACGTTCAAACACCCGACACATGAGGTTGCGATTTGATCACAGTCATCGATCAAAGGGAGAGCGTGGACCATTGATCTAGAACAACGAAGAAAAAAGTCTGAGTTCTCAAAGAAGATATCTCGACCATTGGATAGAGGACTAATCTAAGTCGTCAAATTAGTTTGAGTGGAAGGACAGGATAAGCGAGGAAAATGTTTGAGAATTCGATTATGCGAATTCCCATCAGCCGTCGAAACACTTTCAAGTGGAAGGACAGGATAAGCTAGCAGATCCGCAATGCTGATAGATCAAGCCATCGATCTAAGATCCTAATCGACGAAAAAAAATTAGTTCGGGTTTAAAGATACGAGGAGGTTACGCTCCAGAAAGTTTGAGACTTGAAAAACCTGAAGTCTGGAGAGTCGAATTATACGACAGTCGTCAGATCAGTTTGAAGTGGAAGGACAGGATAATCTAGAAGAGTTGCATCGCAAACAGATCGAGACATCGATCTAGGATCATGATTGATGAATGGCATTCACTTAGGATATAAATATGCGAGGAGGATACGCTCCATAAATTTTGAGATTGGAAAAACCCAAAGCTCGGAAATCCGAAATGAATAAGTACCATCGGATTTGGAGGACATATGAGGACCATTGGACCAGTTTTATTGGGCAGTAGACCATGTCAGAAGACCAAATCAACAGATCACGTCAGAAAGGACACGTGGCACAATCAGAAAATGACAAGTGTCAAGTTGATTTGGCACTTCAGGTACGTGCAAATCACAAATCAGAGTGACACATGGCAGCTTCTCAGCTCGTGGCACGTCATCAAGTGACGCAAGAGTTACATCACGCCGGGAGTTTTTCTTCGGGAGTTTTACCACTAGCAAATGAAAAAATCTCCAACGTCCTGAATGTCGAAGTCTCGAAGTGGACACGAGACGTCCAATCCGAAAGATCACTTCAGGAGCACTCTCATTTGTCGTTCTACTCCAGTGGAAGGATAGCGTAAGTTGAAATCTTTGAAGTCTAGAGACGCGAAAGGATCATGTCCATTGATCCAAAAGGGACACACGTCATTGGATCGTGGACTCCAGGTGGAATTCTCTGGGAGCAAGTGGAGTTTGAGAATCGAAACTCCCGAAGCCTAAAAGGTGAAATCAATCTCGTCCGTTGGTTTGGAGGGCCACATGTCATCTTATCGTTGAGACTAAGGATCGCGTGTGGACAAAGGAAAGAAGGCAGAGCCATCGATTGAATAGGACAGATGTCAGCAGATATTCCATTCTGGAAGATATCCAGTCAACAACAACAGGGTTTGAGATCTGAAACTCTCGGAGCCCGGATCACGAAGTAAATCTCATTCGTTGATGTAGGAAGGTGAGATCTGGTCCATAGACTTGAGAGGACAGATCTGAACCATTCATTCAGGAGCACCGTCAAGATCATGAGATCGACATTCATGCTCCATTGCAGGGCCAGAACATGCTCGGGTCTTAATTTTTCATGAGCGGGCTGCAATTGAAACCACATTTTAGGAGAAAGGACACGTGGAGGCTCCTAGTGAATTGCGGGGTGAAAAGAGGGTTTCCCTCAAACCGCCTATGGACGCGCCCGCAATCGTGTGGTCACATGAAGCTTATATCCCAAGGTCATATCGTGAAACAGAGCCACCGCTCACTAGATAGAAATCGAGAAGCGCCTTTTGAATAGGCATTTGGTCACCGTCGATGGTCATGTGAAAGGAAGGGGCTTAGCAAGAAAATCTAGTGCTTGCTGTGAAGTTTTCCTCAGGAAGGGAAAAGATGCCAAAGGAACGAGCGCATAGAAGTTCTCTTTGTAAATGTCGAAAATGAATGATTATAACTTCCAGAAACGAAGTGATTGCATCTGCCAGAGAATTCAAGGAGCTTTAGGGTGACTGCCAGAGGAGCCGAAGAGTCTCGAGGTAACTTCCAGTGAAGTGAAGGTTCATCATTTAGACAATTGATAGATGGAAATGCGTTGAAGACTGTAAATACCAAAGAAGATGAAGAAACTCAGGATAATGACCACTGATGAAGAACAGACTCAGGATGATCGCCAGAGAGGATGAAGAGTTAAGTGTATACCCTGGCAGAGGACTTGGCATGATAAATATGCGCAGAACAAAGAAGATATGGTTGCTGATGTGGAGAGTTATTCATGCAGGTAGAGGCATTTTGTGTGCAAGACCTAAAATGCACAGAAGAGGCGTAGCGCATTGAATGGAATCAATACACAGAGCATAAAGCGTAGAAGAAAGAGATAAAGAAGAAATTATTATCTGAAAGAGGAAGAGAAAGTTGAGGTGTGCATTCAGAGATAGAGAATAAGAACAGAAATCTCAAGGAGATGCGAGAAGGAAGACAATAATGCAGGCATAGTAGAGCAGTGCAACAGAACAGTGATGAGACTGGTAAGCTTTTGAAAAACATTGTATCATTGTAATAAGTTTCAGAAAAGAAAAGATTTATATTTCAGGGTGGTAATGAGGTGCTAGGGAGGACATTTGTCCTCAAAGTTTCAAGTGGGTTCTTGAACACAGGGAGTTGTATCTTCCATCTGGTTGCAGCCAGAAAAACCAGGGTGGCAGGGTGGTGCAAGGGAGAACTATTGTTCTATGTTATAAAGGTTGGTGCATGTGTAGCTGGAATTTGGTGCTTACATCCAGTTGGTGCTGGAACACTCAGGGAGTTGGTGCTTCCTTCTAGTGGGTGCTAGAGAAACTAGGTGTTAGTCACTATAATTGCTTAATTGATTCAAACAATCAAGTGCTACATAAATTGTCAACCCAGGGAAGTCTGTTTATTTCAAAGGTAACCACACACTATATATGCTCAATTCCAAAAGCAACTTAGAGTTGTAGTAAAGGAAACTATATTAATCACACTTGCCTTGAATGAACTGAAGTCCTAGCTTGATTTACAGAAAAGAAAACTACTTGTTGCAGAGCTCGAAGAGATGATTAATCTAAAGAATCCTGGATTACATTGAAATAACAACTGCAACAAAAAAGAACAACTATTTTGTAACCAGAGAACATGACCCTATTCCCAAGCAGGAACTTCAGCACTTTGTTTCTGATGAACACACTTTCATGAACTCATTAATGCATTGAAGGCTTAACTATTCTAACAGAGAACATGACCCTTTAATTCCTTCCTTTAATCAAGAACCTTTAGTACCAGTCTCTGATTAGCACACTCATAAAAATAATTGGAAGTTGACTACTTCTAACAGAGAATAGGACCCTTTAATTCCTTCCTTTAAGCAGGAACCTTTAGCCCAGTCTCTGATTATCACACTCGTGAAAATAATTGAAATCTAACTACTTCTAACAGAGAATAGGACCCTTTAATTCCTTCCTTTAAGCAGGAACCTTTAACCCGGTCTCTGATTAGCACACTTGTGAAAATAATTGAAAGATGACTACTTCTAACAGAGAACAAGACCCTTTAATTCCTTCCTTTAAGCAGGAACCTTTAGCCCAGTCTCTGATTAGAAAAACCTCATACGTTAATCACACAAGATTGCTAATTAAAATGATTATGAACTTCGTGAAAACAATGTAACATTCACTAAAGAAAAGTTCTTAACAAAACAGAGTTCAGTAGTGTTTCAGCAAAGCAGAATTCATAAAAAGTAGTGTTGCAGCAAAACAGAAACTAATCAAGGCATAAACAGAAATCACACTAACACACTATAAAACTAGTGGGTGAATCTTGTGAAGAAGGTGGGCCCTCCCTTCTCACAAGATTCCCCTGAGACGAAGAGGCTAGAGAAGGATGCTCAAAACAGTCTTTTATTCATCTATCAATGTATCACATTACAATCTGAAAATGAAGCACGTTCTTCTCTATGAAACTTTCTTAGTACAAAACTGGATCCTTTCAAATGATGATTTCCTCTTATTTAAAGAGGGAATCCCTTCGATATAATTGATCAAAAATTACAGACGTATATCTGAGTCCTATTATTAGTCAGATTGACTTTCTAAACCGGAATAGGACATCCTAGTCTCCCGCAACAGAATTTTATTACGAGTGTTGAATGAGGTGTTGTTGTTACGACTGGAGTGACAGTTTCTTGTTGATGTTGTTGCATGTTGTTTCGGCATCGCAAATCGTGGGTTGTTTCAGCCATGGGATTTGCGCTCTTGATTGTTTCAGCACTTCTCATGTAGCAATGATGGTTGGCGCTTGGCTCACGGTGCAGTTGTTGTAGTCAATCTTTGTGAGTTGTTGTTGACCGCGAACTGTGTAACGGCTTCCTTTGTATGTTTCAGCATCGTGACCATGGACTGTGTAACAGCTTCCTCAGCATCGTAGATCATGAACTTTGTAACAGCTTCTGTGTTTCAGCATTGTCGACCATGGACTGTGTAACAGCTTCTGTGTTTCAGCATTGTCGACCATGGACTGTGTAACAGCTTCTGTGTTTCAGCATCGTCGACCCTAGACTGTGTAACAACTTCTGTGTTTCAGCATCGTCGACCCTGGACTGTGTAACAACTTCTGTGAATTTTTGTTTCAGCAACAGGCCTCAAATGCTAATCTGCAGTTTGAACTGTTTCATCACTTATACATTTCTAATCAATGGTTAAGTACGAGAGTGATGTAAAATATTATTCAAAACAGATTAAACGTATAGTAATGAGAAGGGAGGTTGTATACCTTTGGAATGATAAGATAAAGTGATAATATGAGTTTAAATGTGGGTGATCAAGAGTGTAATAGTGGAAAAAAGTATGGGCAAAAAGGTACATTGTGTGGTCCTAACATCCCCCCCAACTCAAGGTGTTTCATGTCCTCAGGCAACTTCACTCTAAATCAGAGTCTGAATATCGACTCTGAGCGTGTAAGTTACTCAAGCAGTAACTGTGGGAGGTACTATCCATTGGTGCTCTGAACCCTTGGACCCATTGTAACCTTTGTCAAGCTGATGTTTTTGTCTTCTTAGGCAGCTTATAATGAATTTGATATATTTCTATTGGCAACCAGAGGATAGGAAAATAAAACCAGTACCCTATCCAGCTTTCAGCACATTGCTGAACACACTAGATGTAGTTAGGTACCCTGGAGATTGCTACCTCAAGGTTAGTAGGGCTGAAAGGATTGTATTCCTATCTTTTCTCAGTGGATTGCTGCCAAAACAAGTTATTTGCCTGGAGGGCAGCAATCTCTATGGATCTGATGAAGTGTTGACAATCCTGAAGCATTGTTGATTGTAGCTGCTGGACATGTTCAGTCATCCCTGGTTTCTTTAAGAACTGATAATATTCTGTGACAAAGGTGGTTTCATTCTGTGGTTCTGGTCTTATCCAGAGAAGGCGGTTGTCTTCATTGTTCTTGGCAGCCATGAAGTCATCTTGCCAAATAATCTGATTGTGGAGAAAAGAGGTGAATTCCCCAATCTGGATGTCCCCAACAAGAGGATTAAGGTTCAGCTGTCTGTTTTCGGGGATGGCCTCGTTATGAAAATATGCCTTGCAGAGGAGGTGTTGGTCCCTAGCAGATGCTTCTATAAAGGTTTTGACAAAATCTGTTGGGTGTAGTATTGCATGGGGTTTGTCTTCTATGATTGATTTGATCTGAAACCATGTGAGTCGTTCCATAAGGAACAAGGAGTAGTTGCAAGATGGTTTCCTTGTAGCCGATAGCTTTTGTGTCAGGTCAAATACCAGGGCCAATCTGCCTTTCAACTCTTTGTTCTGTTTCTTTAGAGCACGAGCTTCCTGACGTGTCTTCTCTAAAGCTTTCCAATTTGAGTAGGTATGATTAATCTAGATTTGTCTGTGCTCTTGCAGGCTTTTGGCCTGTGTTGCAGCATACTCTTTCTTCCATTTTTGTATTACTACCTGCTCATCCCACGACTGAGTATGTGTTTCAGCGTTACAAGTAGTGGGGTGAGGTAAGGTCTGAGTAGATTTTTCCACAAAAGTGTGGATATTGGTCTGGCTGGGAAGGGCAAATTCTTCACTAGACACTGTTTGTACGGCTTTGTTAACAAAAGCAGGGGTTTCAAGTTTGACATTTGTTGCAGGGCCAGGTTCAGTCTTCATATTGGGAGGTCCTGCTGGTTCTTGTGTTTCAGCTGTAGCTGGTTCTTGTGTGACAGCTATGGTTGGTTCTTGTGTAACAGCAGGTTCTTCGTCTTTGACTACAAAATTTGAAGAAGTAGGGGGAGCTCTTGGCATTGGGATTTGGGTTACCTTGTAACCTAATTGATAGTAGATATCTCCACACTGACAGCACATATATTCCTTACACAGTTTCTCTATTGTAGTCTCCTCTAACATGGTTGCAATGCGAGCTAGGGTATGCAAGTTACGTTCCTTCTCATATGCTTCCTTTGCCATGGCTAGTTCTTGCTTATATGCTTCCAGTTCAGAATTTAAGAACTCATTTTCTACCAAGACAGAGGCCATTGTTGGTTCCGGTTGAGGGATGACTGGTTCTTGTGTGGCAGTCACAGCCTCACTAGATGGTTCTTGTGGAGCAGCTATAGGAATGGCAGTTGATTCTTGTGTTTCAGCTTCTTGATGTAAGGAGAGTAACGTTGTAGCACCTTGGACTTCTGGTTTCTGTATCTCAGTATCAGTATCAGCAGCTGGTTCTTGTGTTTCAGTTGTATTTGGTTCTTGTGTGGTAGCTATAGCTGGTTCTTGTGTTTTAGCCATTGAATGAGTAGTTGGTTCTTGTGTTTCAGCTACTGAATGGGTAGCTGGTTCTTGTGTTTCAGCTACTAAATGAGTAGTTGGTTCTTGTGTTTCAGCTACTGAATGGGTAGCTGGTTCTTGTGTTTCATCTACTAAATGAGTAGTTGGTTCTTGTGTTTCAGCTACTGAATGAGTAGCTGGTTCTTGTGTTTCAGCTACTTGCTTTGAAACAGATGATGTCGCAACACCCTGGGCATCTGGTTCTTGTGTCTCAGTGCCTGTGGGTGGAATAGGCAAAGATCCCGGGATTTGGGAGGTTGGAGGTGTATGGGGTATTAGTCGGATGGGTTGGGGGTCTAGGGTAGTGGCAATAATGGTTGGCCTTGTTGAGGCCCTTGTTCGCTTCTTTTGTAAAAAGGGCGGAAAGAAGGGAATTTGTTTTCGTTTACGTGGGGGTCTTTCCTCAATGATGGGGCAGAGGGAATTATCTGGCTCAGATTCATCGCTAAGAATATGAAGGGAGAGAGTGGATGATTCTGGTAAGGTATGAGGCGAGCTTGGTATGGTAGGGGGATTGATTGGACTGATTGGTTCTATGGGCGGGCTATTGGGTACTACTGGGGAGTCTGGGGGGTTTTGCGGTTGCTGCTCCTGGAGGTTTTTAGGAATTTCAGCAGCTCTTTGGGGGTTTATAGGTGGGTTGTTTAGTGGAGGATTTTGTTGGGAAAAACCCCTTTGGATGAGAAGTTGGACAAGACGGTGATGGGTGAGTGAAAGGGTGGTATCTTTAGCCTTTCTGCAGTAATGTGCCATATTTTTCAGACAACCTAGCAAATAATAAGGAATATTCACCCGTCTATTATGCCGTAAATGAGATAACAGAAGAAATTTGTGCTGATAAACTACCTGGTATCGGCCTTCGCAGGTTAGGTAATGTTTGATGAATCTTGTAACTTCCATTCATGGGGGTGGAAACGAGCTGAGTTGAACACCCCTGCCTTTAAATTCAATTCATTCTTCTAGCAAGAAGAAGTTCTGTTGGGCATTCTGAATGATATGTTTACGGCTGAACATGCGAATGTCGTCGGTAGGGAGGCCTGAGACCTGTGCTATATCCTCTTCTGTTACTGAAATTCGGACCCCTTGAACAACAGAATGGTCTTCCTAAAGGTTTTGAGCGAATTGCGGGACTTGTTGTTCATCATACCCCTGTAGTCTCTGAAAATAACTGAGCCATCCCGCCTGCTGAAAGATTTGATAAGATACTGGATAATGTTCTAATAGCGCTGTCGTGGCGGGTTCGTTTCATATGACAGAGCCTCCCATAGCTACCAACTCGGTAGAATACACCATCAAATATTTTGAGTAACAACTTCTGCACAGAGTGAGTTTTCCTAGCGATGGTATGCAAAATGGTGGTAAAATACGCGAAAGGGTGGTGAAATAGGAATGGCGACGGTGAATTCGTGTGAAATGATGGTATATAAGTTTTGATGTGTCCTCCCCTCCCGTCAAGTGCGGCTAATAATGATTGCACTCGAGTGGTCATAATGATTTAGAATATTCTCATTAACTATAGCTTAACTGTATTACATAAAATTTACATACCTCGCCTTACCTTTTGATTCGTTCTGCAAACAAAATATCATGCTTGTCCATGGTATTCCTGCAGTGGTCATGGCGGAGACTTTTGATCTATTAGATGAATTGTATCAAAGATTTGCTGACTGGAAGGACGAACTATAGTATGAGAGCAAAAAGCTTGCTGACAGATGATGTTGAAAAGTTGGTGTTTCAGCAATAGAAAAGAACGAGGCGAAACAATTGTTGGACGGTGTTGTTTCGGTGATGAGAAAATGTGAAGAACTGTTGAACAATGGTGTTTCAGCAACAGGAAAAATGGGACGAAACAATTGTTGGACGGTGTTGTTTCGTTGAAGAATTGTCGGACTATAGTGTTTTGGCCATAGGGAGAAGGCGAAAAGTTGTTGTGAATGGTCTTTCAGCAGTGGGGAAAATGGTGAAAAGTTGTTGCCAATGGTGTTTCAGAAACAGAAAAGGAAAGGCGAAACAATTACTGGACAGTGTTGTTTCGTCTATGAGGAAATGTAAAGAACTGTTGAACAATGGTGTTTCAGCAATCAGGAAAAACGGGGCGAAACAATTGTTGAACCGTGATGGGGGAAAAGAGTGTGGGGTTAGTGGTGTTTCAGTAATGAAGAAAAGGAAACGAATTGTTGACAGTGGTGTTTCAGCAATAGAGGAAAGTCAAAAATGTTGAACAGTGGTGTTTCAGCATCAGAGGAAAGTCAAAAGTGTTGAACAGTGGTGTTTCAGCAATGAAGAAAAGGAAACAAATTGCTAACAATGGTGTTTCAGCAATAGAGGAAAGTCAAAAAAATGTTGAACAGTGGTGTTTCAGCATCAGAGGAAAGTCAAAAGTGTTGAACAGTGGTGTTTCAGCATCAAAGGAAAGTCAAAAGTGTTGAACAGTGGTGTTTCAACATCGAGAAAGTCAAAAGTGTTGAACAGTGGTGTTTCATCATCGGGAAAGCTTGTCTCTTTGTGAAGTAGGATCGTCCTTTCCTAGTGGCATCTGCTTCGATCGGGAATCTGCAAAAATCAATTGTAACATGGTATTTCTTGACAGGGATTATTAGTAAATAAAATCTAATCTAATACTAAAGAAATTAACTTAAAAGGATTAATTGCAATGAGGGGTAGAAGTCTCCTCTAAAAAGAGATATTGGGAGTCTGCCACACATGTGGCCTTAAAGTCTTCTTTGGAAATAGGGCACTGGTACAGACGGAGCCGATGACCATTTACAAGTAACGGTGTTTTGGAGTCATCGATTGTGAGGAGCCTTACTGTTCCATTGGGGAAAACAATGTCTACCTCGTAAAGTCCAAGCCATCTTGTACGCAGTTTCCCTTGAAATTCTTTGAACTGAGAGTCATACAGTAGGGCCCAATTACCTTTTTGGAACTGCTTGTTCTTGATATTTTTATCATGCCATTTTGATCTTTGTTGTTGAATTATGGTTGTTTGTTGAATGGCATCTAGTATTTTCTCCTCCAATTCATTAAGCTGCTGCAACCTGGCTGTCTGTGCATTGGTCAAATCCAGGTTGACAGCTAAATCAGTCCTTAAGGTTTTTATTTCAAATTCTATAGGAAAGACAACACTCTTTCCATAGACTAATTCATAGGGAGAGAATCATGTAGTATTTCTCCAGGTAGTTCTGTAGGCCCATAATGCTTCAGGGATCCTGTAGGACCAATCCTTTCTATTTTCCTTCATTGTTTTTGTGAGAATAGCTTCTATTACTTTGTTTGTTCTTTCCACCTATCCATTGTCTTGGGGGTGGTATGATGTAGTCATTCTCCGTTGAATATGATATTTCTGAAGGGTGGATTTGAACCCATGAGAAGTGAAAGGAGTTCCTCCATCTGTAACTAATTCTCTTGGTACTCCAAATCTGATGAAGATGTCTTTAAATAAGAAATCTATAACTGCTTCTTCGGTCGCTCTGTGTAGTGCCTTGGCTTCCACCCATTTAGTCATGTAGTCTGTGCGGACCACTATATAAACTTTTTGATTGGATGGGGGGATGATGGGTCCTACAAAGTCTAAGGCCCATCTTTCAAATGGTTCAAGTACTATCTGGGGGTTTAATGGAATTTCATCTCTATGATTAGGTTGGCCAACTCTTTGGAAGCTATCACGGGCTCAGACATATTTCTTTGCATATTTGAAGAGTGAGGGCCAATAGTACCCCATCCTGAGAATTTTATGTGTTGTTTTCTTATCAGCAAAATTCCCTCCACAAGGGCCATCATGACAAGCTTTTAGTAGATCATAAACCTCATCTTATGTAATGAACCTTTGTATTTCTTGATCAGCTCCTGTATGGAAAATATACCCACCTATCCAACTATACCGATCACTTTGATGAATGATACTTTTTTTCTCTCGGTGGGATAGGTGTGGTGGTAACTTCCCTGCAACCAAGTAGTTAGAAATGTCTGCATACCAAGGTGAGTGAGCAGAAACTGCAAATAGATATTCATCAGGAAAGGAATCATCTACTGGGGTATCATCATCAGGTGTCAACCGAGAAAGGAAATCAGCAACTACATTTTCTTTTCCTGGTCTATCTACAATTGTAATATCAAATTATTGTAATAATAGTAACCATCTGGTGACTCTAGCATTTGTGATAGGTTTGTTCATTAAGTATTTGATAGCTGAGTGATCAGTATGGAAAAAAGTAGAATAGTCAGTAATGCAATGTCTAAATTTATTAATGGCATAGATAACTGCTAAGAATTCCTTCTCGGTGACTGTATAATTGAGTTCAGCAGGAGTCATATTCGTGTTGATGAAATAGATAGCATAAGGGAGATGGTTTTCTTCTTGACCCAAGACAACTCCTATTGCAGTATCTGAAGCATCGAAGGATATATGAAAGGGGAGTGTCCAATCAGGTCCTCTAAGAATAGGAGCTGTAGATAACTGATGTTTAAGTGTATTAAATGTTTCCTGGCAAAAATTAGTCCATTTGAATTCAGCATTTTTCATCAGTAACACAAACAGGGGAGAAGCTATTTTGGAAAAACTCTTGATAAATCTTTTGTAGTATCTAGCATGTCCTAGGAAACTTCTTACCTCTGTCTGGGTTTTGGGAGTAGGAAGATTCTTAATGACTTGTATCTTGGATGGGTCTACCTGAATTCCTTAAGATGAGATAAAATGTCCAAGCACTATTCCTTCACTCATCATGATATGACATTTTTCTGTACTTAGGGAGAGTTGGGCTTGTATGCATCGTTTGAGCACTTTCTCAAGGTTTTGCAGTGCTTCCTGAAAAGAAACACCATAAGGAGTAAAGTCATCCATAAATATTTCCATAGAGTCATTAAGCATATCGGAAAAGATTCCTAAAACTACTCTTTGGAAGGTTGCTGGTGCATTACATAGTCCAAATGGGAGAACTCTATAAGCAAAGGTTCCCCAAGGGCTAGTAAAAGTGGTTTTATCTTGATCTTGAGGTGCAATTTTGATCTGGTTATACCCACTGAAACCATCTAAAAATGAGAAAAAATTATTTCCTGGAAAATTATCTAACACCTGATCAATGAATGGTAATGGAAAGTGATCTTTTTGAGTAGCTTTATTTAAGGATCTATAATCCACACATACTCTCCATTTCTCGTTTTTCTTAGGAACTATTACCAATGGGGACACCCATTCACTGTCTGATATAGGATATATAAACCCTGCATTGAGCAATTTTTGAAGTTCTTCTTTAAGGATTTCTCTTAAATTAGGGTTCATTCTTCGTTGAGGTTGGCAGATCGGTCGACAATCTTACTTAATATATATTCGATGAGTACATAATTCGGGAGAAATTCCTTTCATATCTGTGTAATCCCATGCGAATGCTTCTTTATTTTCCAGAAGTAACTTCATTAATTGTTGTGTTTCAGCATCTGTCAAATTAGGGTTTATGTTCAATGTTTTGCCAGGTTCAATTTCTACTAGTATGATTTTAGAGGAGATGGTGTTAGACATTTGAGGTGGGCTTTCCGAGTTGAGGTTTTCTTGATTATCAGACTCCAAAAGTGCAGTTAGTTGGTTATGAGTTTATGGAGTCACAGAGGAGGGTTCACAAATAAAATTATTAATTACTTCATCCTCGGTGGAGTCTTTCAGGCTTAGAGCTTGTCCGATAGTTAAAAGGGGTTGAGTAGGTTGATCATCAAATTCTACCCATACAGAATTATCATTATTAATCAGGGGTGTAGCGTGAGGGTAGATGGTAAGCTGTTTAGTTTCGTAACCATTTGAAATTGTCATTGAGCCTGATCTACAGCTGATAAAAGCATTTGTTGTGGCTAGCCAAGGTCTACCCAAAATTAGAGGGTGGCCCCCCAACTTTGTTTTGGTTTGTAGTACCGTAAAGTCAGCTGGATAATTCCAGGATTCTACAGAGAAACCAAGGTCTTCAATGACTCCTTCTGGTTTAATTGTGGATCGATCAGCCAATTCTAGGATAGTTGGGGTGTCTCTGACTTCATTTTGCAATTGTAGCAGTTGTAAGGTTTCCAGAGTCGTGATATTGATAGCGGCTCCTAGGTCTACCAGGAATCGAGGGATTATCGTTTTTCCAACTTGTACTGAAACGGTAGGGTGGCCAGGATCACCATATTTAACTGGGGGAATTTTACCTGACATTAGTGCAGACAAGTCTCCCATAACATGGATTGTAAGGGGATCCTTAATTTTCCTACCAGGATTTTTAACACAAATGTCTCGCATCGTCCTGGCATAGATTGGTACATCTCGGAGTGCTTGTAGTAGAGGAATTTTGACATATAAATTTTGTAATTCCCCTAGAAGATTGAAGGTTGGTGGCTCAGGCGTTTTAGTCAAGGCTAAACGCTCAGGAAATGGTGGTTTTGTTGTTTCAGCAGCATTGTTAGAGGATGATTTTACCTCTTCAGGTACATCATGCTTTTTTGTTTCCTCTTTATCAGAAGAGGTAACATCAACTATGGTAGGTTCCACTATTCTCCCAGATCGTAGATGAATATCGTTGCATTGCGCAGGGAGAAGAGAAAGTGTAGGCTAGTTATAAATATCAATGCACTGCACAGCTTTATTATTGGGGTTAGGGTTAGGTTGTACAGGTAGTTGGGGTCTCATCATTTGAGTGTTCGGTGGAGTACCTGCTAGTAAGGAGAGTGGTTGCAGGAATTGCGATTGAGGTAATTGATTTTGGAAGGGGGGTTGTTTTCCTCTCCAATTTTGATTCCATTGGTTCTGATATGGTTGTTGTTGATGTGGAGGCCAAGGGGTCCACATTGATGGATCAACAAAGGGTGGGTAAGTTTGTTGCATGGGTGGGTAATTCATTTGATTAGTGTATTGCATTTGATTATAGGGGGGGTAACTCGTTTGATTGAAAGAAGGATAATTATTCCAACGATTAGAAGATGTAAATGGCATGTTAGGATTCATACCTTGTCCCTGCAGTTGCCATTGCCTTCTTTGTGTCAACAGATAGACTGCTTCAGCTTCTTCGTCCATTGGTTGTAATGCTGCCTTGATTCCTGGTAAAGATGGACATTGTTGGGTATCATGATCTTTTTCACAGATGGTGCAGATTGGCTTTTTGTCCAATGGACATTCCCTCCGTGGGTGCTTGTCTCTGCATTGAGAACAAAAGATGGACAGGGCTTCTTCTGCTTCTGCTTGCTTCTTCTTAATCTGCAGTGTGTCAATTTGTGAGGAAAAAGAGCTTAACATTTCAGTTTTAAAACCTTCAAGTAAATTACCTATCTCAGCTCTTGTTGCCCCCCCACTGGCTGATTTTTGGACTCTTGAAAATGTGGTGTCTCTGTTGTTTGATCTGTTTCTTGAAGCTCCTCTTGAACATCTTTTGCATAAATTAACAATTTCATCGTATGATTCCTTAGATATGTCCCATTTTCCAAGCATATTCATCATATCTAGATAGTCATCCCTTACTCCTTTTAATAATATAGTTTTGAGAATATCTTTACTTACATTGGGGTGACTGGATCTCTGTAGATTATACTGTAGCCTTTCTACAAAGTCCTCCATATTTTCATCTTCTTTCTGCATCATCTTAAATAGCTCCTCCATTTTTTCTCTTGTTCGGCAATAGTCCTAGTATTTGTTCAGGAATTTCTGTTTCATTTGGTCCCATGTTGTGATTACATGGCCTCCCAGACTCATAAACCATCTTAGTGCATTTCCTTTTAGTGTTGTTGGAAATAGCTTTAATTTTTTAGCATTAGAAACGTAATCATAACTTCTGCATAATATATCAAACTCAAAAAGAAATTCATCAGGATCTTCTGGAGACAAACCATGAAAATTAGGTAGTGATGAGAGTGGAATGTTTTTCATGGGGGCTACTCCTCTAGGAAGATCACAGATAGGAAATCCTAATGTAGAGAAAGAGTTTTCATCATTTACCTCTCCTTCAGGACCTGCCTGTTCTTCGTGATGCAATTCTTCATTGTACTCATCCATGTTTTCTTATGTCTGCTTCTCTGTTGCGCTTGCTCTATCCTCAATGTTTCCTGCTGGTTTCTGGACTGTCTCAGGACTCCAAACTTCTTTCCCTGTTTCAAAGTTTGCTTGAAATGAAGGTTGGGACTTTTGTTTCCGAAAGTTTGGTCATTGAGCAGCAGATTCAGATTTTGATATGATCTCGTCAATGTAAGTCTTTCTTCCTCCTTTTCCTTTTCCCTTGACACCTGTAGGGTCGGTATCTTTGGGGTCTCTGTGTCCTTTCATGCAATCTTTGTACCTGAAAAATCATAAGTGCTTCTGAAATCTATAATTACCTTCCTCGGCAACGACGCCAAAATGTTAGTCACTATAATTGCTTAATTGATTCAAACAATCAAGTGCTACATAAATTGTCAACCCAGGGAAGTCTGTTTATTTCAAAGGTAACCACGCACTATATATTCTCAATTCCAAAAACAAATTAGAGTTGTAGTAAAGGAAACTATATTAATCACACTTGCCTTGAATGAACTGAAATCCTAGCTTGATTTACAGAAAAGCAAACTACTTGTTGTAGAGCTCGAAGAGATGATTAATCTAAAGAATCTTGGATTACATTGAAATAACAACTGCAACAGAAAAGAACAACTATTTTGTAACCAGAGAACAGGACCTTATTCCCAAGCAGGAACTTTAGCACTTTGTTTCTGATGAACACACTTTCATGAACTCATTAATGAATTGAAGGCTTAACTATTCTAAGAGAGAACAGGACCCTTTAATTCCTTCCTTTAAGCGGGAACCTTTAGTACCAGTCTCTCATTAGCACACTCATAAAAATAATTGGAAGCTGACTACTTCTAACAGAGAACAGGACCCTTTAATTCCTTCCTTTAAGCAGGAACCTTTAGCCCAGTCTCTGATTAGCACACTCATGAAAATAATTGAAAGCTGACTACTTCTAACAGAGAACAGGACCCTTTAATTCCTTCCTTTAAGAAGAAACCTTTAACCTAGTCTCTGATTAGCACACTCGTGAAAATAATTGAAAGATGACTACTTTAACACAGAACAAGACCCTTTAATTCCTTCCTTTAAGAAGGAACCTTTAGCCCAGTCTCTGATTAGCAAAACCTCATACGTTCATCACACAATATTGCTAATTAAAATGATTATGAACTTCGTGAAAACAATGTAACATTCACTAAAGAAAAGTTCTTAACAAAACAAAGTTTAGTAGTGTTTCAGCAAAGCAGCATTCATAAAAAGTAGTGTTGCAGCAAAACATAAACTAATCAAGGCATAAACAGAAATCACACTAACACACTATAAAACTAGTGGGTGAATCTTGTGAAGAAGGTGGGCCCTCCCTTCTCACAAGATTCCCCTGAGACGAAGAGGCTAGAGAAGGATGCTCAAAACAGTCTTTTATTCATCTATCAATGTATCACATTACAATCTGAAAATGAAGCACGTCCTTCTCTGTGAAACTTTCTTAGTACAAAACTGGATCCTTTCGAATGATGATTTCCTCTTATTTAAAGAGGGAATCCCTTCGATATAATTGATCAAAAATTACAAACGTATATATGAGTCCTATTCTTAGTCAGATCGACTTTCTAAACCGGAATATGACATCCTAGTCTCCCGCAACAGAATGCTATTACGAGTGTTGAATGAGGTGTTGTTGTTATAGCTGGAGTGACAGTTTCTTGTTGTTGTTGTTGCATGTTGTTTCAGCATCGCAAATCGCAGGCTGTTTCAGCCACGAGATTTGCGCTCTTGACTATTTCAGCACTTCTCATGTAAAAACAATGGTTGGCGCTTGGCTCACGGTACAGTTGTTGTAGTCAATTTGTGTGAGTTGTTGTTGACCGCGGACTGTGTAACGGCTTCCTTTGTATGTTTCAGCATCGTGACCATGGACTGTGTAACAGCTTCCTCGGCATCGTAGATCATGAACTGTGTAACAGCTTCTGTGTTTCAGCATTGTCGACCATGGACTGTGTAACAGCTTCTGTGTTTCAGCATTGTCGACCATGGACTGTGTAACAACTTCTGTGTTTCAGCATCGTCGACCCTGGACTGTGTAACAGCTTCTGTGAATTGTTGTTTCGACAACAGGCCTCAAATGCTAATCTGCATTTTGAACTGTTTCAGCACTTATACATTTCTAATCAATGGTTAAGTACGAGAGTGATGTAAAATATTATGCAAAACAGATTAAACGTATAGTAATGA
>JZKD02S1992088.1:315587-332941 GCA_000966675.3 Picea glauca | reverse complement strand
ACTGGGAACTCCCTTGTCTCACGTGTGAAGTTTTGTTTATGGTTATAATGTTATTTGCTTTTCCGTTCTTAGGTAGATTTTATTTCGTTTGGTTTTCTATTCTCTGTTAACCCATTTTGATCCACAGCAAACCTTTTCTGCCTTGCTGAGCCCAACAGGGCATGCTAGTGCTCCCATTCTTGCTCACCCGGCGACGATTCGAGCACGAACAAACATAGAGTTAGAATCTTAAGTCAATCTAGACTCTAAATCCTAACTAAGAAAAGAGTCTTGATCAAACTCCAACTGTAATTTAGTTAGGAGACACAATAAAGGAGAATTTGGGGAATTAAGGAACAACTAGGAGAAAATCTAGGAACTAATTGAAGAGGTGAGGAAAAATTCAAAATTTAATTAATTAAAAGAAATTAAAACATGTGCAACTTGAGGGAAGTGTGACATGTGTTGAGGGTGAATAATCTCTAATTTCATTGTTAAAAATTATTTAATTATTCATGAATTGACAAGTGTCAAGAAAATTTTTCTTATAAAAAGAAGGAAGAGTAAAGAGGAAAGGACCCTATGATTGGATGACTGAAATGTTGTCAAAAAATTTCATGACTAGTTTACTTGTGTGAGTTGGGTTTCAATCTTTGCATAAGAGGTGGAAGCCTCTCCTTAAGAGGGAAAGCTTGAGCTAGTTTTGGATTTGAAATTGTGTGTGTGACCCCTTTGTTACTCGGGGGGCTAAGAGGAAAGAAGAGTACCCCTAGCGTTGGTTGGGAGGTAACGGTGAAGTCGCTTTGATTAGAAAGAAATAAAGGACGCAATGCAAGTTCCCAAATTGGAGATCAACCTCACATTTCAATTTTCTCCCGGTTATGGTATTTAACATCTAATTATTGTATTATTCATTGGATATTTAGCTAATGGATTATTCTACGAATATTGTAATGTACTTCCAATATTTTTTGGTATTTTGGATAATCGAATATGTAATGGATGTTACTCCTGGTTAAATATATATATAAATTAAACTTCTACAATTTTTATTTGTTTTCTTATTTTGGTTCATAGAATCTACGATCCTTCAATTTCTACCCTTGTTAAACTCTTCACATTGTTTTATAAAAATATATGAAATTGTTGTCTTGGATCGTATAGGAATCTATCCAATTTTCAATTTGTGTTCGCAAAAAGGTTTTGTATTCACAAACAATGCCATAACGGTAGCAAACGCATTTAACCACAATCAAAAGTCCAATTGACAATCGAACGAAGATATCCTTTCCACTTATTCTCAATATCATGTTCTTCTCCTCCTCCCCTTCTCGACTACAGCACTAGGTGTTCGAGAGGCACCTGAGATCTCTTTGAGGTGAGCTATTATTTTTCCATGAAATCTCTGATCTGACCCTTCAACTCAAGATCTCTAACAGGACCTCAAGATGGGGCTCACCTTTACCAAAAAATTTAGCTGGTTTTTCGAAAAGAAGGAAATGTGAAATTCGATGGTTGGTCTTGATGCGGTTGGTAAGAATACCATATAGTATAAACTGAAACTGGGGGAGATTATTACTACCATCCCTACCATCGGAATCAACATCAAAACTTTAAATTACAGGAACATCAGTTTCATTTTTTGGAATGTTGGGGTCAGGACAAGATCCGTCCACTTTGGAGAAACTACTTTCAAAATACTCAGGGTCTCATCTTCGTGGTTGATAGCAATGACAGAGATTGTGTCATAGAAAGTGTTGGTTTTCAGCGAAAGTAGTTAGAAATTTTTCCACGGTGAATTTAAACTTACCTCATCAAGCTAGTTGGTTGGAAATGTTGGCCTGTAGGAACTATCATGGTTGGATCAAAACCAAGAGGTAAGTTGAGTGAACCAAGATTATAATTTTGGTGTGTAAAGAAATTTTTCCCGCCTTTGTATTCGAACGATCTAAAACTTGTGCGAAGTATGGTTAACGAGGGTTTCTACAGAGATTATCCTCGGCATAGCGAGTAAACAAGATGAATTTTCCTAAAACCTAAAACTATAGAAGAATGAGTTAGCATTTCTGAATAAACTTTGGATTAATAACGATGTCTCAAATTTGTTCTTCAACTCTCCCTCGATCTGATACCTTAAGGTTGGATCCCTATCCTCCAAGTCTTTTATTTTGGTTATTTTACAATTGTTGTAAGCATACCCTTCATGTGAGCATTTTATATTTACCAGTTGCGTCAAGCACTGTTATGACCGGATTTCCAGCCACCAGTTCCAAGAAGCTACCGGAAGTAAGACCATTGGACTGTCCAAACTGTAGCTTGAATTTATCTCTTTTCGTTGAACTTGTCATTTGAGGAAGAAATGGATTGGTCTAATGATACAAGTGGATATCGATGCCACCCACCTATTCCAATTGGCTCAAAGCAGTCTTTTGGCAATTTACTATTTTTAGCAATTTTTCGGTTCCTAACCTTCCGGGGCCATTTTGAGGGCCTAAATGAAGTTTTTTTGGGATCAAGCACCTCAATATTATACAAAGGATTTGATTGAGCCCAAACAATGAATCTCCTCGACAATACCTTTCCAATGAGCTATCGTGTTCCCCTAACAGAGATCGTATGGAAAAGTTACACCCCAGGGAAGTTGATACACCAAACTACCCAAAACAGGGTCCACAAAATTGTTGGTTTTTCATCTTCCGGGATTAGGGTTTTTTTTTTTTTTTTTTTTTAAAAAGGCCTTTAGAGACTCATTGTAATCGATCATCTTCTTGCGAATGTGAGTAATCGTCACATCTCTTCTCAGAGATAAGCTGCCACCATTCTAGCGAGTCTTTCACTCTGTATTTCTACAGTTTTGAACATTTCACTCATTAATAGAAATTGTGTATTACTGTATATCTGTGTCTCTTGTTATATTTTCAATATATATCTATTATATTGTTGTCTCTCTTGCAATATCTCTGTATATTTTTGTGTTATATCCCCGCTCTCATTTTGTGCCGAAAATAATCTGGATCAGTGGTATCAGAGCAGGTTGCTCTTGATCATTTTTCAGTGCATGTCCCCGACGAGGTCGGAGTATAGAAAGTTAGGTATTGAGCTTGTCTTTCTCGAGAAAAATCACTCTCACACACCCAAGAAACCCTCCATGGTGAAAGAAAATAAAAATGACGGAGTAGAAGATTTTATCAATCTATTGGTTGAGAAAGCTCTCATGCGAAAGAGGGATGAAATGATGGATAATTGTTCCCGTATCCTTCAATGCTTGTCGATAGCATTAGGCGCATATTCATCAAGAGGACACTTTGGAAGAACCTATGCTTTCAAGGTACAGGTTAATTTTGATATTCCTCTATTTGAAGGTAAGATAGATGTGGATGCCTTAGACAAATGGTTAAATCTGCTAGAAGGTTATTTCTCTGTTCACAATTTTTTTGACAGAGAAAAGATCACCTTCTCACTACTTAAGGCTCTCCCCCATTTCAAACATTGTTGGGAAACTTACTGAGATAAAAGTTCCACAGAGGAGTCTAGAATATATGGGGTCAAGCCCACTTGGGATTTTTTTGTGGCTACGGTCAAGGAACAATATTACCATATTGGAAATTATGAAGACTAGTACATGAGATGGACCATGTTGCGTCAAGAGAGGGGACAAGTAGTACCAGAGTTCACTAATACCTTCCATACCTTGTGCACCAAGTTGGGTATCAAATACTTCGAGCAACATTTGATTCTGAAATACTGTGGGGATCTACACAGATACATCCAAACTGAAATGGATTTTATGGACATCTCATCACTAGGTGTTTCTTATCGATATGTTGTTAAAATCGAGCAGAAATTTAAGCACCAGAACAAGCGAGAGTTCGGGTCTGCAAATCTGCATTAACCAAAGTATGGTAAATACGGCCCTAACAACTCGCCTGTAGAAAACCAATCCAAGCCACAGGAAAAGAAGGGTAACAAAAAGATGAAGAAGGACACTGGAAAATGGTCTGATTTCCATAGAAGCCCCTAGAAAAACACCGATGAATGTCGCTCAAAATAGTCATTGGTGGTTGAGAATAAGGACAAGGAGCCAAACCCTTGTTCAAAATATGATTCAGAAAATACTGGTAGAATACAGATCATCGACACAGACCCCACTGTTATTGTCATAACCGCAACAATTCAACCAGAAGAACCAGCAGATCCTGAAGAGAGGGAGCTCCTATTTCATTCACAGATGTGGGTGAAGGGGACCCCGTTGCATTTCATTGTTGATAGTGGAAGACATAATAACCTCATCTCAGCAGAGGTCGTCATACAATTGGGATTTTCAACAACACCACACCCGCATCCATACAACATTGGGTGGCTTCACCAGGGATGAGATCTTTTTGTCAGCTAGAAGTGTCGATTTCCATATGGCATCCAACCCTTCAAGGATGAGGTATTATGTGATGTTTCCCCGCTCGATGCCTGTGATGTTCTTTTGGGCCAACCATATATGTGGAAGCGCCATGTTATTTATGAGTCTCGACCATGTAGTTTCATTGTTACTCTGGGGGGTCATCTCTATAGGATACCAGAGGTAGTTCCAACTATTGTCCCATCTAAAAAGTACCGCAAGGTAGTATCTCATACTGAAAAATTCAACTTCTTCATAGTATGTTCAAAAGGTGAACAAAAGAACACTGCAACCATGACAGCCTCAGTCCAAGCACCTTCTTTCCAACAAAAGCAGGTCGACAAGATTGAAGCAAAATGCAAGGATTCCTTCTACACACATTCATATCATGTGGCCAGACTATTTTAAAAGTTCCAACCCCTCCATCCACAAGTTCGTGAAAACCTTCAACAAGCTAAGGAGGGCAACTTCTCCAAAAAGAAAGCAACTCATCAAGATGTAGATTCAGCAAACAATTTTCCCTCTTCCCCGGGAACTCAACGCAATGTATACCATTGCTTCCTAAGGAGGGAGGATTGATCTAGGTGGATATCGATGGCCACCCACCTATTCCAACTGGCTCAAAACAATCTTCTGGAAATTTACTATCTTTAGCAATTTTTCGGTTCCTAAACTTTCAGGGCCATTTTGAGGGTCTAAATGAAGTTTTTTTGGGATCAGGAATCTTAATGATAGTCGAAGGCTATCATTGATCCCCCAAAATTAATCTCATCGGTGATACATTTACAACAAGCTATCATGCACCCCAAACGGAGATTGTATGCCAAACTTACGCCCTCGGGAAGTTGATACACCAAACTACCCAAAACAGGGTCCACAAAACTGTTGGCTTTTCATCTTCTGGGTTTAGGGTTTTGGATTTTCTTTATGTTAAAAATTTCTTTATATCTTCATTGTAATTGATCATATTCTTGTGAATGTGAGTAGCCATCACATCTCTTCTCAGAGATAATATGTCACCATTCTAGCGAGTCTTTCACTCTGTATTTCTACAGTTTTGTGCATTTCGCTCATTAATAGAAATTGTGTATTAATGTATATTTATGTCTCTTGTTATATGTTTTATATATCTATGTTATATTGTTGTCACTATTTCAATATCTCTGTATATTTCTATGTTATATCTCCGCTCTCATTTTGTGATGAAAATAATCTGGATCATCTAATTTTTATTTACTCAATGTTATGTATCTATTGTATCTTGGAATGAATAACAATATATTGTTTCATTCTTATGATATGACAACAAAGATATCAGAGGTAATTTTTAAAATGATATCAATCTAGGTGTGACAACCTAGAGTGGTTGACAGAGTATCCATTAAAATTATTAATGAAGAGTGGAGAAATTGTCGCTATAGATGTCTTGACAAAGTTTACATCCTTGGTTAACATGCGGTAGAACTGGTAGAGGTAGTAAAATAATTATGTTCATTTTTTTTTATATTTGGAAAATGTTACGTAAGTTAACAGTTAGATGAAATTTTAGTCACTTAAATGTCCCTTGGTCTAGGTCCGATTCAGAGAGGATGAGTGCCATGGAAGACTTTATCATTTTCCCTACCAAAATCGTTTCACTAAATAAAAGTTTTAGTATTTTAATGTTCTAATACCAAGTCATAAATTTAAAAATAAGTTAAATAATTGGATAGTTGTTCGAAAACACAGGTATTCCAACAGAAGATGAACACCTTCAATAACCACTCACACAACCAGATCAAAGATCAATACACCGATGTTTTGACGTGGTAAAACCCCTGCAGGGAAACATCCACGGCCCCATCCAACGCAACCACTTGGAGCAGTTTATTAATTCAAAATAAAAAGATTACAGAGAGATTTTAAAAAAGAGTTTCTCACAATCGATCATCGATAAATGACCCTCCATGCTCTTTAAATAGAGATCGTGGACCAATCGAGTGTTAATCCACAAATCAATGGTCGTTAAGATCGAGGAGAATATGAACCGTCGAATCACTCTATGTCAGGAGCATATCGTGACCATCGGATTTCCTAAATACAAATGCATACTAACACACAATAAAGAAACACACTAATAAACACACTTTTACCTAACGACACATTAGACCAAGTAGATCTTAACTAACTTCGAAGTGTATAAATATCCTAACATCCCCCCTTAAGAACAACTTGATATAGGATTGAAGGATTTACAATATTGACACAATAGGAAATGGAAGGAGGCATTAGAGCCTATCCCCCCTTGATGACAACTTCATGAACTCCTAACATAGATCAAAGTTTGGAAAACTTTGCTTATGTAAGAGACTTTGTGAAAATGTTTGCAACTTGATCTTTTGTAAGGAAAAAGAGAACTTCAATAACTTGATCATGAATGAGCTTTCTGATGAAGTGCATGTGTAGCTCGATGTGTTTGTTGCACTGATTTTGAACTGGGTCTTTGGAGAGCTTTATGGAACTCTTATTGTCACACCAAAGGTTGCTCGGATGTTGTTGCTAGAATCCAAACTCTAAAACAATTTGTCCAAGCCACAAGGATTCCTGACTTTCATTTACCACTACTCGGTACTTTGCTTTTGCTGAAGAAAGTGAAATAGTTGTTTCTTGCAGGCCCAAGTGAAAAGTATTGAACCAAGGCTAAAAGAATAACCTATAGTAGACTTCTAATCATCAAGGTTGTCGACCCAATATGAATCAGTAAAACCAACCAATAAAGGAGTCCCCCCTACACTGTAATGTATCCTGAACTGAACTATACCATGTACATAGAGAAGTATCCTTTTAGTTTCTTTCCAATGGTTTCCATAGGGTGTTTGCATATACCAGGAAACAAGACCAACAGAAAAGGAAATATCAGGACAGGTATGAGTTAAGTATAAGAGGCTACCAACTAATTGACGGTACAGAATGGAATCAACTTCAGGAGAAGTACAGGTGGTAGTAAGATTGACTCCAGACTAGAAGGGAGAATGGGTTGGTTTACAATCATCCATGTGAAAGCGATGAATAAGGTCACAAGAATACTTAGACTAGGAAATAAAAATTCCTTCATTGGTTTGCAAAACTTGGAGGCCAAGGAAATAGTGCAAAAATCCTAAGTCTGTCATTTCAAATTTCTTCTTAAGGCTGGTTTTCACATGGTTTAAACTTTTTGAGTCACTACCAGCAAGGATAAGGTCATCAACATAAAAGACAAGGATGATGAGATGGATTCATACTTTCTTGGTAGAGACATTAGGATCATAATGGAATATAGAGAATTTGGTGTCAATAAGAAAGTTGTCCATTTTGGCATACCAAGCTCAGGAAACTTTCTTAAAACCATAAAGAGATTTCTTAAGGTGACAAACAAGGCTAGATTCATTCTAGACATCTCTAGGAGGTTGTTCCATGTAAATTTCTTCTTGCAAATATCTGTGCAAGAAGGTGAATTTAACATCCATCTGATGGACCTCCCATTTATGTGAGGTGGCAAGGGAAAGAACAAGGCGGATGGAATTCATTTTGGTTACAAGGGCAAAGGTTTCATTATAGTCAATTCCTTCAACTTGGGAAAATCCTTTGGCAACTAATTGAGCCTTGTGTCTGTCAACACTTCCATCTGATGCATACTTAGTTATGTAGACTCATTTACATATGACAAGTTTTCTTCCTTTTGGAAGAGGTACAATATCTCAAGTATTGTTTTTCATTAAAGAACGATACTCTTCATTCATTGATGTATCCCAATCTGGATGACCTAAAGCTTCTGCAAATGTCTTTGGATCATGAGTCTCTAAAACTTGAGCCAAAAGAGAAGAGGCTCATTGGAGTTGTGAACGTGTCTAACGTTGATATGAAGGATCATCGACAATATCACCAGCTACTTATCGTGTTTAACAAACCCATCTAAGAAGTAAAGGAGTTGGTGTTGGTTCAGGTTCAAAGGACTCATCTGGAGGAAGGTGAGCATGTGGAGGTGTATTTTCATCATCATTGTCATCATCTAAATAAGAAACCAAAATAGGAATAGAAGAAGGCAAAAATGTCGAAGATGGCTCGCAAACCAAAGAAGGCACAAATGTTGAAGATGGCTCCCAGGCCGAAGAAGGCACAATCGTCGAATTAGGCTTGCAGGCCAAGAGATTTTCATCAAATTTAACATCTCTTCTAATAATAATTTCATTACAATGTGGTTGAAGAAGTTTATAACCATTGACATCTTCAGCATAACCAACAAATATAAACTTCTCACTTTTAGGCTACAATGTTTTCCTTTTCTCATCAGGGAAGTGAGCCCATGTTATACTGTCAAATAC
The DNA here is from genome assembly GCA_000966675.3 of Picea glauca. Taxonomy (NCBI): domain Eukaryota; kingdom Viridiplantae; phylum Streptophyta; class Pinopsida; order Pinales; family Pinaceae; genus Picea; species Picea glauca. The sequence continues at coordinate 324,229 of JZKD02S1992088.1, read as the reverse complement.
ATGGAAGTGACTTACATCTGGTTTAATTTTAGTCTAAGCTTCTTCTGTTGTTATACTTTTAAGAGTCTTTGTGGGAGTGTGATTTACTATGTAATTTGCACATTTGATGGCTTCCTCCCAATACTTTAGATTTAATCCCTTAGATTGGATCATACAAATAGCAATTTATTTTAATGTGTGGTTCTTTCTCTCATCGACACCATTTTGTTGTGGTGTATATGGAACAGTGTGTTGCATTTGGATGCCCTGTGTAGTGCAGTAACTTGTAAAACTATTGTTCACATATTCGCCTCCATTATCTATTCTTAACCTTTGAATTTGATGTCCAAATTTCTTTTCTACAAGGGCCTTGTAGCCCAAAAACTTGTCAAAAACTTCGCTCTTAAGTTTTAAGAAGTAAACCCAAGTACCTCTACAAAAGTCATCATTCAAAGTTAAGAAATACTTGCACTCAGAAAAAGGAGTAGAAAGTGGACCACACAAATCACTATGAACAAGTTGCAAAGGGATCGAGACGTGCCAAGAGGCACATTTTTCAAAATTGTCTCGATGATGTTTGTCGAGAACACAACTGACATAAACACCATCTCTACATGAAACAAGAGGAATTCCATCCACCATTTTTTGATTACATAGTTGTTGCAATGAGCAATAGTTTAGATGACCAAACCGCTCATGCCAAAGTTTGCTCAAGTCATCGCTATGAGAAACAAAAAATAATGAAAAAGATGAGACCCAAAGTTGTCAAACTTGTACAACCTAGTAATATCATCAACAATTCCAGTTGCAAGAACATGCTTAAGATCTTTTAGATCCTTGATTACAACTTGGTGAGGTGAAAACTCTACGATTTTACCTTCACCTGAATGAGTGGTTTGATATATTGATAGAAGTTTGCAAGAAAGACTTGGAACACATAATACATTATTGAAATGACCATTATCTACTTGAACTATTCCAGATCCTACAACATTAAGAGATCTATCATCACCAACAAATATTTTATGGGTGTTACATTCATTTAGAGCAAAAAATATGTCTTTATCTTTATCCATATGATAAGATGCTCCAGAATCAATAAGCCACTCATCAGAAGAAGAAGTAGAAGTTGTATCGAAGGAGAAACTAGAAGCAGAAAGTGCATGTCCATGAGAAGAAGAAGAAGAAGTAGAATCAATAATGATGTTGTGCTTATTCATTGTTGTTTCTAAAGCTTCCATCTTCTTGAAACATTTGGACTCATCATGACCATCTTTATCTCAAAAGTTGCAATGCCTATCAGTCTTCTTATTTTTATATTTTGCTCATTTATCACCATTAGGAGTTGAAGTTGTCTGAGTGGATTTGGGACCCTTATGTTGTTTGTTGTTGTAGTGAGGATGTTTCTTCTCGGGATTCTTGGGTTTATATTTTTGTTGGGCGACTAAGGAGTTTTTGGAGGTACCTGCAGTGTTGATCACTCCAAGTTGTACAAGCTTATCTTCCTCTCTAATCAAAGCAGCACAAAAGGACTCAAGAGTGGGTTTTTGATAAGCTTTCCCTAGATCCTCTCTCATGGAATAAAAGGTAGATACAAACACAAAATATGCACTACCTAGCTTAAAAATAATAAGATAGATGCAACACTCTTCCTCCATCTTTATCTCACATTATTCACATAAAATTTTGAATGTTTTAAACTTAGATAGATAGTCTCCAATGCAAGAAAAATCATTTGCACTTAAAGTCAGTACTTGATTTTCTAAATGTTTTTCTCGAAAAATATTGAGTTTACCAAACACAAATTCAATATTTTCTCATGTTTCATTGGGATCATCAATTTATTTAAGGTGGAATCTTAAATCAAGAGAGATAGACATTCTGATTAGTCCATGTGCTTTGTCACTCCTATTATCCCATTTTACTTTCTTATCAGCATCAATGGGTTCTTTTTCCTTTCCCAATGTAATCTGGTACAAACCTTTACTTCTTAATAAATCCTCCATATGAGATTTCCATTGGAATTAGTTGGTGCTAGTAAGCAAAATATTACTAGAATAAGACATATTAAATATGTAGATATGTTAGCCCTCGACAAAGTTTTGAGGAAACCTTGGTCAGGTTTGGACCATTTTATGGACTTCGACAGGCTGGTCGAAGATGGAGCGCCTAGGCAGAGCTGAGATCGTGGATCTCACTTATTTTGCAGGCTTTGTGGACCCAACAGGGGGTTCCTTAGGGTTTTTGTAATGGGTTATGGGATGTCGGCCCATGGGTTCTCCCATGTTTAGGCCTTTTTGTAAGGAATTGTAAAATTATAAGTAAGAATGTATTGTAGAAGAATGAGGGGTAGTGGTGGGAAAAAGTGGCTAAGTGCAAGTAGTTTTGAGCTGCTTTGTGCAACATAATCTGTATGTAAGGCTCTGTGCTCAATAGTGAAGTAAGCTCTATGCTTAGACCTAGTATTGGAAGGAGGATTTAGTGCTCAGTGTGCAGATCTCTTGTCTTATGCGAAGCTCGACTCTGTGGCTTAGTGCACAGGAGCGGATGAATGTAAGATTCAGAAGAATAATAAAGAAGACGAAGCAGTTGGTGGATGTAGCCCCACACTGAAGTGAACCATGTATGTCTTGTGTCTTTGGCTGCTATGTGTTGTGTTGTTTATGTTATGAATATGCTCAGTGATTTTCTTACTATGTATGTTAGATAGATTTGTTGATGCTTAGTGCTTTATTTGTGTTAAGGATGAATGATTGCTAGATCTAACTCTGTTCTATGTGTTAAATGATTAAAGTATCTTTATTATTACTGCGTCGATCTATATTTTGGTTTATTCAGCGATGTTAATGAAGATAATGAACTAATGCATGTCACCTTCTAAGTGTTGCTAGAATACTCTGCGAAGTGTTATTATCACATATATGTGTCCCAGCTTGGTTACACACACCTGAGTCCTGTAACCCCCCCTGCTTCTACCTCGGGTGAGACTTCGCCTGCTTCTCAGGTGTTTCTGAAAGGGTCGGTAGTTAGGGTTTTGTTGGTGCATTGTTTAAGCATTGAACCATGGGTTTGCCCTTGTTCCAACAAATGGTGCTGTTGTCGAGACCTGAAACTATGATTGTTGGGAACTGAAGTAAAGAAAAGAGAAACTTTGTGCATAGATCTGTTGATGTAGGGCGCAGTACTCTACTTGACTTGCAAATCTTTGTGCTAAGAAAGAAATCTGATCTGAAGAAAAGAGGTAATGTCTTAAAAGAAGTAAATCTTTGTGCTTTGATAAGAGTAAGATAAGTGAAAATTTGTGTTTTGAAAGCATGAATTTAGGTATGTTTAATAGATTTTGTCCTAGTCTGAAAGATAGGGCATAGTTGGAAGAAAGAATTGATCTAAGTAAAGCTAACGGAAATGAAGAAATATATGTTATTCCTATGCATAGAAAGAGTTTTTGGAATAATAAGTGGATGCGGGAACCTAGAAAGAATTTTTGCAGATTGCAGGTCCAGCACTGTGATCCTAGTGCACAGTACATAAGAGATTGGGGAACATTTAAGAGAAAAAGAGGATTAACTTTGTGTTCTAACTGCAGAATATCGGGACATCTTTCAAAGGAATTCCCTGGTACATGCCTTATTTGTATTTGTTGTAAAATTGTTGGTCATGAGGTTGAGGATTGTCCAAGGATGATTGCTAAAGTTGAAAGGATGAACATGAGACAAGAAAACTATAAAGAAAGTCAAGAGAATAAGAGCATGTTAGATAATCATAAAGAGAAAGAATCAGAGAAAGCTCATATTATGTTATTATAGTTAAAAGAAACGATGGATGTTCACAAAGATGTCAGTTTACCAAATATCTTGAAAGTAAAACAGTGCATAAGTGAAAGAATAAAAGACTTCGACATATACGGTGTCTTGGATGAGGAAACACAAGTAAACATTATGACACAAGACAATTGGGAAATTTTGGGAAATCCTACTGTGGTACCTTCATTGGGAAGGATAGGCTTGTTCAAGGGTAAGATGATAACCTTATGTGGAAGAATTATTTTTGGTTTAACTGCTTTCTTTTACTATCTGATTTATTGACCCAGGGTTCATGTCTTTGGGATTTCCAGCAAAGCCTCTAAAACTATCGGCTCTCCTGGTAAACCAGAAGGAAACACAGTACACAGAGTGCGCTATGCAGTCTCACCCGAGATAGATTTAAATGGGTGGTTGTAAGACTCAGGTGTTTACATCCTAGGATTGAGTATGAGATAAGGGATTATTAATACGAGCCATCTACTATGAATCATGATTGCAATCTACTAGTACTCACGGGTGTGCATCTATCCTTCACATTTTATTTCCCGAACAACACAATCGTATTTCATAACAATGCATTAACTCATTCATTAAGCATAACAATTAACTACTGAAAGAAAATAAAGATATACATGCATTCATCGCATTACACATATATTACCGTGGTTCACCCCCTCCTAGGCTACGCCCACAAATATTTGGTTCTTGGCTCTTTTATTATGGTAGTTTTGCATCTCCAGTGCCGCGCACTTACAATTACCTCAGATGGGGAAGATATGTATGAGGCGAACTAGATCGCACCAGGCTCCACAACGTGTGATCTAATCCTCGGATCTTCCTTCTTTCCTCTATTCTTAGCTCAACAACTTACAAAATTGGTCCATAACCATATTACATAACGCATCAACTTGTACATAACTATGATAGAACATTACAAAAGATGAACTAATACAAAAGTGAATCAACCTCTCTATGATACCTGTGTATCTATATTTATATATATCAGGCTCTTCAGCCATTTACAATGTATTACCAAAACCCTAACCCTACCGACATTAGATCTTCCTTCCATGCATGCATGTTTTTCTTCCTCCAGCTGTCATTTTCCTTGTGCACGCTTTCTTGCATGCATGCGTGTTGTGTTACCTTCCAGCTGTTACTTTTGTTTCTGCACACTTTCTTTCCCATGATCATCCTTCTTTCCACTTTGGCCTGGTGCCAACAGGCCCCCAACACTGACATGTGACTCATCCTAAGTCACCTAATCCTTTTGATCTTCTTCGATCTCCTTGGTGATCGTCTGGAACTTTTCCATGAGCTCTGCTTCTTTTGGCAGTGCCTGCGCGGTCTTCTCCTTGATGGTGTCTACTACCTAAAATGCCACTTCATTGCTTAGAAATCCTGCACATTCAGCATGGGTCTGTACTATCTGTTTTTTATCTCCTTCTTCCTGTGAGAGTATTTCTGGTACCTGTTCCTGTAGTGGCTCTATTTGAGCCTAATTCTCTTTTTTTTGTGTTTGCGCAGTGATAAGTTTTGTCTGCATCTTCTTCATCTCCTGCGTCCCTTTGACTCATTCTGGGATTGGTATGGTCTTCTGCCTCTGTTTGAGTTCTTGGATCGTTGCATTGATCATTTCCTCTTCCTTGTCCCAGCGTTGGACCTGTTAATCCTCCTCCAACCTTGTCCAAAGTTGTGTTGCTTTATCGAGCAATTTAGCTACTGTGCTAACCTATTATTCCATTTCCTGCAGCTGCATTGTTGATTCCTGATTCCTCTACTCCTTCACTGCCGGTAGAGTGGTTGGTGTGAGTTTTTCGCAGAGATTCCTGATATCCTTTTGATACTGATCAATTTCCTCTGCAATCTAGTCAATCTTTCCTACTACTGGGATTTCATTCCCTTGCGGGGTGCTTGGGAGTTTCTCAAAAATTCCTCCCACTCTTCATTCTAGTTCATTCCTACGTTATTTTTCCTCCTAAGTTTCGAGCTTGGCCTGCTCATAGACTTTTTCCAGCGCCTCCCGCTTCTGTGTTGCTTGATGTAGCTCGACTATGTTTTTATGTGCACGAGACGGTGCCTCGTGGTCGATGCTAACCTACAATTTGTATAGTTCCCTTGACAGCATCCGTGCCAAGACCAATTTGATGTGGTCCAAATCCTTCAGGGGTGTCTGCCCCATGATTCCATCCATGCGTAGCATGCTAGGTTTGATGTAAATCGTTGCGTTTGTGTGTGGCATGGAGTGGACTGGGTCTCATTCTTCTACCTCCATTCTTTCTCTGGTCTGTATTATCGGTGGATTTATGCCTCTGCTGCTTCTTGTTGTCTATGCTTCCTCGAATTTCTTGGAGAACTGTCCCATTTCTACCAACTCGTTTTGCAGTTTATCCATGTGATGCGCTGCATGATCGAAATATTTTTCTAAGAAATCCTGGACCATTCTGGCGATCGTCTCCCCATCGTCTTCCGTGATCGTATAATCTGGCGATGCTCATTGCGTCTTTGATTTCTTGCGCGCACCTCATGCCTGTGCGGCTAGTCTCTTATTTTCCCCCGGTTCCTGTGTGATGGGGTTTGGGATAGTCTCTTGCACTCCCTTAGCTTGTTTTGGTTGTGTAGTCTCTTTCTTCCCCTTCTGGGTCTCTGTCTGCTTTGACCCTTCATCTTCCTGAGTCGGCTTGCCTTGGCCCATTCGTGGTTTCTTGGGCACTTGGATTTCCGAAGGTGTTTCTGTCTATTCTGCCTCTCCTTCTATTGTTGTTTCCGGTACTTCTCGGGTAATGGTTGGGATCCTCCATTCATCAGGCCATTCATTGATGACCATGTCGATATCACCCCCCATGATGCAGTAGCGCATATGTAGCCATTGTTTATCTGGATCCTGCCTTGGTTGTATCCACATTGTCTGTCTTGTGGCCCAGAAATTGGCGATGTTCGCATATTGCGTGATAGCCTCTATTGTTATTCTCCATGATCGGTTGATAGCTTCCTATATACCCCATAGGTATGCTTCGAATATCATTATGTTCTCCTTCTTATGCCTAGCCTGCAGCCCGGATCTCAGTAATAGGTATCTCGCTCCCGCTGGCTGTGGTCTGGTACAAAAAATTACATACCCTGGTTCTCGCCATCCCATGAAGGCTATTAGGGTAATTAGCCACAAGTAATGAAACTTTGTGCATAGGTCCTGCGCATCCTTGTAGTCCTCTTGAAATAAGTTCAATAGATATGGCGCCTAGCACATAGAGGTTCCTTCTGTGCACTGAGATGCAACTGTAATGACTCATGCTAGTACTTTCTCTTTGCGGCATTTTCTGAGCAATTTGCAAGCTAAGATCTTTGTGCCTGGTTGTGTAGTTGCATTGTTGATTCATTTGATTATGATGCCCCTCATTCCTCTGGAGGTGCCATATTTCTTCTTCATTTCTTCTGCCAACTCTTTCTCCTTGGATTTGTCATCCAGAATCAACGCGAGATCCATACCCCAAGTTGGTAACCCTGTGATTTTTGCGATAAGATCAATAGTTATGGGGACGGGTTTATCCAGCCATATGTCCCCTCCATGTGTGACTACTAATATCTACTTGACACATGTTGTCGTGTACTAGCCTTTGACAAAATTTGGTAGCTTCAACAAACCTAAGATTCTTGTTTTGTCCAGCCTAGCTGCCCATTGGTGTCATTGGCTAATCGTTTCTCCAAGTTGGTTTACGGTTATGGTCTACATAAAGACCCTCTGTGAAAGTTCTGGGAACATGGTTTCGTCTGATACGTCAATTTCGAAATACTTGAGCTTCCCGACATGACCCAGTAGCTCTGGTTCTACCTGTACTCCAGTTGGTATGTGTGGTAGAACAATTTCTGCTGCAGGTTTCTTACAGGGTGAGCTCGGTATTTGAACTTTGTCTTCCTGCTGCAGTGGATAGTTTGAAGTTCTAGCAACTTCTGGTTGTTCCCCCATCAACCACTCTGGCCAAGCTGAGGCATTCATAGTGATCTCCTCTGTTGGTTGACCTGAGATGGTCATTTGTGACTCGTCTGGTTGCGCTGGTGCTTCCAGTTTTTGTGTCGTTTCGTTAACCTCTAGGGCTGCTTCGGTGCGTTTTGGTTGCACTTCCTATTGGGATTCCACTTCCTCGTTCTGAGGCGCCTGCATCGCTGCTGGCGTATCCACTTTCATGGCCTTTTCTTGTGGCTGTTGAATCTCTTCCAGTATTGGTGTGGAGTTCACTGGTGTCCTCTCTGGGGATGGGATTTCGTCGATGTCGATGATCTCTGATTGTTGTTGTTCGTTATCTTCTAGCGATCCCCGTGACCTAGTTTGAACCTTGGTTGGTCTGGCTATCTGAATTGCTTCTGGTGGATTTGGTGGTGCCATAGTGGTGACTGTCGAACATTTTCTAAGCTTGAATAACTTATGGGATTTTTGTGGTCTCGCTCTAGTCATTCCGGCTACTATTATTATCTCTATGTTTTCCTTTCGTGAATAGACCAGTCGCTCCCATGCTCGCGTGTTGTATGGGTTGGTCACAAATCTTGTCAAGGAAGCTTCCTCCATTATGTTTTTAATGCATCATAACTGTGGGTTCAATGCATCTACGGTGGTTTCATACTTTCCATTACATTTTCTTTGTCGTCTCTTGTTGGCGTGTTTAATGTGATGTCCCATCGATCCTTGTCGTGTTTTAATTCCGCTTAGTGTTGTCTTGTCATACTACTTTTGTTGACTTTCCATTTCCCATTTATGTTACCTATGTATGTAATTGTTGTTCGTGCCTTTGTTGAATTTTTGTTTCTAACGTCATGTGGCCTTTCTATCTCTTGTGTGTTGCGCTCTTTTTAGTCTTGTTTCCCTTT
>JZKD02S1992088.1:305305-315564 GCA_000966675.3 Picea glauca | reverse complement strand
TTTTTTACTGCGCGGTGGGTGGTCGACTCTCCTTATACATCTTCAGTTGGCTCTCGTTGATCATTCCTCTGAGGTATGTTCCTACTAAATCTCTTAATTGTATATCTCCTCCGTCTATGACATATTTTACCTCGTATGGTCCTAACCAATGCATTCTGAGCTTCCTTGGGTGCTTAAACAACTTGTTGTCGTAGAGAAATACTAGATCTCCTTCCTTGAACGTTTTCTTCTTGATGTGTCGATCATGCCAAGCTTTGTCTCTTGCTTTATGCAGTTTTTCATGGAATCCTACCAAGATTCGTTCTTCCTCCATTGATAATAATTGATTCAGTCTTTTCTGTATTGTGCCTCATTCTTTCATCTGTGTGATAGCCTCTATGCATAAGTTGGGTACTAAAAATTCTAATGGCACTACCGCTTCTTGGCCATAGACTAGCTTGAATGGTGTGTGCCCTGTCAACTTTTTGCATGTGGTCCTATATTCCCATACTATTGTTGGTACTTTGAGGTCCCAGTTGTCTATGTTGACATTACATATATTTGTCAGTGAGTTCTCCAAAAAACAATTAAAGGCTTATACTGTGCCATTTTCTTGTGGGTGATACGGTTTGCTCTTCTGGTGATGAACTTCAAACTCTTCAGTCAGCGTGCAGATGGTGTTGTTTATTAAGTGTGTGCCTTGGTTGCTCATCAAAACTCTTGGGCACCCAAATCTAGTGATGACTTGTTCAAACAAGAAGTGAGCAGTTGTCTCTGGGCTGCAATCGTTTACTCATGCGGCTTCCGCCCATCTTGTTAGGTATTCTGTCACAGTGATAATGTATCTTTCCCTTGTTCTTTTGGCTGGTGGGTTAATTGGTCCCACAAATTCGATTTCGTATTTATCAAATGCTTGTAATGTTAGTTGTGGTCGTAGTGGCATCTCGTCCCTTCTATTGGGTTTGCCTACCCTTTGATAGACATCACATCTCTGACAATACTCTTTCGAGTCCCTGTGAATTGTTGGCCACCATAGTCCTATGCGTAGTACCTTTTGTGTGGTAGTTGTTCCTACATAATTCCCTCATGCGATTCCCTCGTGGGCTTCTGCTAAAATCCCTAGTCATTCGTTCTCTAATACATACCTTTGCAAGATCTTGTCTGTGCCCATATTGTATAGGTTTCCTGCGATCAATTGATAGTCGGTTGCACAGACTACTAGGTTCTTCTTCTTCTCTGTGGTATATTCTTGCGGCGCAGTACCTGTGCTCAAGTATTGGATGATCTCTGCGAAGTAGTCATTAGCAATTTGTACTGAAAATAAATGTGCATCCGGAAAGTTGTCTTCTAAATTCGTATGTTCTTCTCCATTTGTGACCCTGGATAGGTGTTCAGGTCCTGCATTCAGTTTCCTCGATTTAACTATTCCTTTAAAATCAAATTCTTGAAATAGCAGTAACCATTGACAGATTCTCCCCCCCAACACTGGCGTGTTGACTAGGTATTTCAAGGATGAGTGATTTGTAAACATCTTAAATTGTTTTCCCAACACGTAATGTCTGAACTTCTGTAGTGCATAGACCATATCTAGGCCTTCTCTTTTTATCGTGTTATAATTATATTCTGAGTCTGATAACTTTCTGTATGTGAACGTTATCGGGTGATCCAAGTCTCATGTTCTTGGTTGCGATAAGATAGCTCTCGGTGATATCATTGATGCATCTACATGCACATGAAATGTCTTTTCCCAGTCTGGAAATACTAATATCGGTGCGGTAACCATCTTTTCCTTCAAGGTATCCAGACCATGTTGACACTCGTCGTTCCATTGATACTTTGTATCCTTCCTTAACAGTTTTTCCATTGGGGCTGTGATCTGCGCATACCCTTTAATGAATTTCCTATAGTATCTTGTGTGCCCTAACATTGCTCTTAGCTGTTAGATTGTTTTTGGTGCTGGTAAGTTAACAATGACGACAATATTGGCTAGATCCACTAACAAGCCTTGTTTGGATACTATATGGCCCAATAGTGTCCCAAACGGCATTCCAAATATGCATTTCTTGATGTTCAGTGATATCTGGCATTGTCTACATCTCTCTAACATAAGTCGTATCACTTCCACATGGTTTTTCAACAGACTGCAAATTGTCCAGTCATCTAGGTATACTTCGAGAAACTGATGGATGAATTCCTTAAATGTTGTGATGACCACTCTGGAGAATATTGCGGGTGCATTCTTCACTCTGAACGGCATGACTATGTACTGATAAGATCCCCATTATGTCGCAAACATGGTCTTGTGTATGTCCTCTTGTGTTATCTTAATCTGATGGTAGGCTAAGAATCCATCAGTGAATGAGTAAGCTTCGTGTCCCCCGACATTCTCTAACACTTCATTCATGAATGGTGTAGGGAATGGGTCATGTAGGCATGCATCGTTCAACTTTCTTAAGTCGACGCATATCCTGATCCCTCTTCCTTGTTTCTTGTCCTGTACTACCATCGGGCTTATCCATTCTGATTCCTCAACTGGTTCGATCATGTCGGCTTCGAGCATCCTGTCGATCTCATCTTTAAATTTATGTTTATATATGGGGTTCAGTCTGTAGGGTCATTGTCTAATAGGTCTCGCTTCAGGTCTGAGTGGTATCTTCATCTCTCCCAGTTCTTTGGATATACCCTTCATCTCTATGGGAAAAAGGTCATTATATTCATGCAACAATTATTTGATTCTTTCTACTGTTTTCTCATCCCAGTAGTATCCAATGCTAGCCATTTTGGGCTTCTCAACTGTCTTGATACCTGCTCAGTTGTCCCGACAAAGAAACAAAGAAACTATACATGCACAAGCTTACTTGTTGGTTAGTACTTCATATAATCAAAGACTTTTCTGATAATAAGTAATTGAGCAATAATATTGACAAAGTAAATCAATGTTTTTACAATAGCAATGATTACAATATCACTCCTCAATAAATGCTAAAGAAACTTTGGCATTCAATGTAACAATATCAACACTTTAGAAACAATGCCTTAACCAAACATTCAATTGCTTTAGAAGTAAAACGAATGTTGCACAAAGGTGTTTATAGCATAAGAAGGTGATGGCAGCAATAGGGTCAGTAGGATTAGTCTAGGATAGGATTAGTGATAGTTAGAATTTGTTCAAAGTTTAGGTGTTTGTTTATGATCAAGTTACGCAATGCAAGAGGTCTTAGACCAGTGTGCTACTAGGGTAAATGGAGTCAAAATAGGTCATGAAGGTTGAAGGACTAAATGATAATGAAATACCAAAGACAAGAGGGTTAAATGTTTAGGTGTTGCTATAGAAAGGCCTCAACAATGAAACCCTAGGGGAGAAAGGCTCACTGAGGTGTAGAAACCCTAGGCCTTAGTTCTTTCTCCTCCTTCTTTAGCTTGTTGGCAAGATGCAATCGGCTAGCTTGAGCAAGAGTTCATAGGGCTAAAGACAAGAGAGTTATAAGGTGAAGTGTTTCTAGAGAAAGGCTTCATCAAACAAACCCTAGGGGAAAACGGCTCATCAAGGTGTAGAAACCCTAGGCCTTGATGTGTATTCCTCCTTCTTAGCTTAATAACAAGGGGGAAACGGCTAGCTTAGTAGAGTAGAGATAGAATGTTTCTATGGAAAGGCTCTATCTTACTTCAGCAAAATCAAAATAGCTCTTAACTTGGTAGGGACATTATACAAGGACATTAACTAGTGCTTTTCACCTAGGGTTTGATTCAGCAAATTATAATAACAAATGCAAGTAAACAAAACTATAACCATTTAATTAAGAAGTGTTGCAAAAAATTCACTTACATAAACCATGCATTCAAGTAGAAAAACCCTAGTTGTAAACCTTCCACCAAGAAGAAATGCCAAAATAGTCCAAAAATGTCTTCCTTCAACAAGTGAGCCTCAAAATTTCAGCCAAAACCATAAGATAAGGTGCAAATTTCAGACCTCACACAAGGCTCCTCCACCATATCAAGAATTCCACTGATATCATCGTGTGTCATGGATAGCATAGGTGACTGAGAAGATGAAAAATGTGGCTCTCTCATCATAGGAAGCTCATCATCCTCCATACATGACTTCCTGGAATCTATGTCTACACCCATAGGTAGGTCATCCAACCTCCTAATCTCATCATGTCTAAGTTCCAACACATATGAATCCTCACAATTGTCACCACTATGTTGAAGTGTTGAATCCTTAACATTGCCTGACGGGGAAGATGAAGGACATGCACTATCATCTTGTCCATCCAACTATGCCTCAAATGCACAAGAGTCACTAACCTTCGTCTCGATCATTTGGTTGAGCTTGTAGTACAAGTCTATCTTTTTTGGACTTCGACAAGTTGGTCGAAGATGGAGCGCCCAGGCAGTTGGTGGACGTAGCCCCACACTGGGGTGAACCACGTATATCTTGGGTCTCTGGTTGCTATGTGTTATGTTGTTTATGTTATGAATATGCTCAGTGCTTTGCTTACTATGTATGTTAGTATATTTTTTTATGCTTAGTGATTTATTTGTGTTAAGGATGAATGATTGCTAGATCTAACTATGTGCTATGTGCTAAATGATTGAAGTATCTTTATCGTTACTACGTCGATCTATCTTTTGGTTTGTTCTGCGATGTTAATGAGGCTAATGAACTAATGCATGTCACATTCTAAGTGTTGCTAAAATACTCTACAAAGTGTTATTATCACAGATCTGTGTCCCAGCTTGGTTAAAGACACCTGATTCCTGCAACCCCCCCCCCACCACTTCTACCTCAGGTGAGACTTTGCCTACTTCGCAGGTGTTTCCAAAAGGGTCGGTAGTTAGGGTTTTGTTGGTGCGTTGTTTAAGTGTTGAACCCTGGGTCTGTCCCTGTGCCAACAAGATAATATGGACTTAAAAAATGAAACTGATGATCTAAATTGGAAAGATCTCAAAAAATTAGGCGGTTTAAAAAAAACAACAAAAACAGACTTCGGATGTGAAAGTTATGTCATTTTTAAAAAAGGCATAAACGGTAATCAAAGGACCACGTGGTGGTGTAAGTTGTTTTATGAAGTGACCCACTTTTATAAAAAGAAGTGGGGATCACTTTTACAATGAAGTTACTTTATGAAAGAAAAGTCGCATGCAAAATAAATAACTCTAAAATAAAATATTAAAGGTACTTATAGTGATTCACTCTTATACTTGAAGTGAAATACATTTTACAATTGAGCATGAACTTTTTCAAAAAAAGTAACAAAAAGAGAGACTTGAACTCAAGACCTCTTACTTAATAAGGCAACTTTTAACAAAATGGGCTAGCAAAACATATTGTATTATTTAGAAAGAGGATTGTGGATGTTTTTTTTTTTGTTGTGGAAGACGGCCTTGGAGAGCATGCTCATAAAAAACTATTTTCACCCAAGAAAAAAAATTTGCTTCTCGATGACAACAAGGGTTAGATTTTGGTTAGCTTACCCGGAAAATGCACATTTTCCTATATGTTTCTGGTTTGTCAATATCACACAGGGCGCGGGGAAAAGAGAATATGAAGATCTAAAAGAGTAGCAACCCGGAAATAAATAATATAAACCGAAATAAAACCAAAATAATACTCTGCAAAAATTTAAAAATGGCGTATTTAGACTTTATACCTCCGGATCTAATTGAAATAGTCATATCTTGGGAAAATGGAAACCTTTTTGAGTGAAACGAAAAGTGTTTCTGACTGAAAAGAGTTCTTTGAAATCAATGGAATGTTCATATCATCCCATAAATGTAAGAAAATGGTAGAAAATGGATATGAGGCAACTCGGCTTCACGATCTCAATCTACAACAGGAGCGGGTCTTCAGACAGGATCTGATATCATGTTCAACAACACAGGTATTCCAACAGAGGATGAACACCTTCAATAACCACTCACACAACCAGATCAAAGATCAACACACCGATGTTTTGATGTGGTAAAACCCCTACAGGGAAACATCCACGACCCCAACCAACGCGACCACTTGGAGTAGTTTATTAATTCAAAAGAAAAATATTACAGAGAGATTTTACAAGAGATTTTCTCACAATCGATCATCGGAAAATGACCCTCCATGCTCTTTAAATAGAGATCATGGACCAATCAGGTGTTAAGCCACAGATCAATCACCGTTGATATCAAGGAGAATATGAACCGTCAGATCACTATATGTCGAGAAGATATTGTGGCCGTCGGATTTCCTAACTACAAATGCATACTAATGCACAATAAAGAAACACACTAAGAAAACAAACTTTTACCTAAAGACACATTAGACCAAGTAGATCTTAACTAACTCCTAAGTGTCTAAATATCCTAACAACAACTAGTTAGTAATCTCTTTCAATTTAGTATACGAGTTAAGTTGAGAATCGTCGAATAAACCTTACCCTAAACTCGTCACTTTAAGGAGTGATATATTTCCTTACATGATTAAATTTCTATATATATATATATATAAGAGATTCACGGCATAGTTATAATCACATTAATGAAATAGAAGTGATTGGGTGTATTGATTACATTAATGACGTTCTTTTGATAATTAATTATTGTTGATTATATTATTGATTGAATATTAATGATGTATTTAAAATTGATACTAAGGATTTTATTTAAATTTTTGGTCAATATTAATCATTCAATGGTGTATATATATTGAGACTTACTCTTTTAGCATAAATAAGGAATTGTACAAATTGTGAAATCCTTAAATAAAATAAATAGATAATACACTTTTAGAAAGATGATTATAATTACTTTTATCCACAACATTAGACAGATATCCTTAGGAGTTAGTATGATGCATTAATAATTTATGGTTGAGTTAACTTCGTTTTTTTGGAGTTTATATCTCTTTATGTGCTTTTGTCACCAAAAAGAGTTATTGTGCCATTATGAAATCTTAAGTAGAATAGAGATATGCTTACACCTTTAAACCCTTTTGCGCCACTAGATAGATTCCTTTAGAATTCAGTGTAGGACTTGTAGGAAGTTTTGATGAGTTGAAATTGTATTTTACAAAATAGGAGTGTTTAACTAACACATAAATGTTTATGTTGAACTTAGTTGCTTGAAAATTGTAAGTTATCCCTTGAGCATTATAAATAAATGTTTACACTCTTGATGTTTAGTTTTCCAAAAGGTCATTACAGTTTGTAATGTTGAAACATTGTTGTTCTCATTAATCTCCATGTGGCCAATGCATTGCACACTTCACACTTGAAACATTGGTGTTCTCATTAATTTTATCGTTTGATTGTTGAATTCTTTGTGTGAGTCGTATTTGAGCCTCAAAACCCTCCCATACCATCAACGCATGCATTTACTATAACCATGTCAAATTTCAGTGCATACAAGCACAAATTAAAAAAATTTCAACGTTGGCCCCATTCATAGGTCACTCTACCCGAAGTCAAATTAAAGAATAATCTCCACTAATTACAACCTTGTAATGGTTCCATTATCATGAGTACACATAGGCCAAAGATTTCATTTATAGGACCTATGTGGTGGTTTTAGACATTGTGCATGGTTTGGGAGTCCTAAAAGCGTATTTTATGCCTTAAGACATTTATAGTTCCTCCTCATACCATGTCCATGACTTGGAGAAGCATACCCTTTACATCCTGTACCCCTAAATCTTAAACCCCTTAGCCACTAAACCATACCCTAAACCCTAATTAAAATATACATCTTATGCATACTTCTTCTCTTCTTAACTTACTCTTTGTTTGTTCATGTTTACATAGAATATATCCATAAAGAAAAAATAATACATTATTTTTCTTCTACATTTAACATATAAATGTTTACAAAAAAATATGCAATATAAATACATATAAACAATAACTTACCAATGGACAATATCCATGCCCGCCTTCAAGGTTTCCATACTCACTACAATGTTTTTTAGTTGTTTTTATTAAAAGTCTCCTTCTATTATAGCCCCTGCATTTTTTACAAGGGAAATAACATTTTCGATCACCCAAATCTTCGACCTATGCAGATCTCAAGTCTTTGCCTTGTCCTCCTAGAGAAATGTTATGTGACATTTTTCCTTACCAAACTTTCAATGATCATCATTATCTTAAAAAATCAACCTCTGTAGTTTAACTATTTCTAATTCAATTAACAAAATACAAATAAAAAAATTGTATTCTGACCTAAAAATATATCTTACAACATTTGCAAAACATCGCTAGTATAGGAACAAGGTCGAACGTCTTTAATATTTCAAACTTTTAAAATTATATATCACTTTTTTGTTGGACTTCAGACAGTTGTTGACCAGAGAGACGTTGTTTAACGGAAAAAAAAAAATATTAACTTTGTCAATAGTTGGTAAGCAGATCATTGACCCTATAAACCGTCGGATATCCGACAGTAAGTAACCTGTAACCGTCGGATATCCGACGCTAAAGACCATTTCGTCGAATAGTCAACGAACATCAGGTTTTTTTGAAAAAAAAATACAAAAAAAAACAAGTAAAATCCGACAGTATGACCGATTTTATCGATATTTTCAGAGTACGGCATCGGTTTTTCCACCCATATGTAGTAGTGAAAGTATCTCATCTGAAAACTCCATATATATTGGTTTAGTTCTGAGGATATCAGATCATGTGAACCCTTCCTCTTTCTTATTTTCAAACATGGAATACATTAAGTATATTCATTTAATGAGAGATAAGCTCTAAGAGATCAAAAAAGAACAAAACCTAAGTGTGATAATAGAGGTTTCTCGTCATCTTAATGGGAATTAAAAAACTATAATAAAATACAACCTTTCTACTTTGGTGTTTTATTACCTTGAAATGATAGTTATTATGAATAAATTCTTAAGGAAAGTGATACTACCTATTATGAAGCGGAATAAGGAGGTTTTCAAGACTACAATGATATCTTTGATGTTGTTGATGTTGAAGAAGACCAATTTATCGGAAACTTTCATGGCGATGATTTCTCATAGACATATTTCTAGGATCAACATTTTGAATCTATTGAAGTTAATATCTGATAATATACACAAATGGATTTGAGGTATTCTCCATATGAAAAATCACAAGTGGTATGTAAACATGCCTTTGTTGGAAGTGGTTCATCTTCCTCTTGTTATGAATATCAAATGAAAAAATCAATAGAAGATCACAAAGGCAATGAATATGTTGAATTCTAGAAAGAAGATGTTTCTCATAAGATTAGGGATTCACCCCAAGGAAGGAAACATATAGGGGAAGTGTGTGTTCATCCTGTTAGCGTCAGAAGTCACCCCTGGATTGCTTGCAGGAGTAGAGCTCGACACCCATCAGTTTTTATTGTCACAATTTAATAAATGGGGGTGGTCGAATGGAAAGAGACCCAAGAAAGCAGCATTGACACAGGAACCAGGGTCTGGTATGTAGAAATCAAGGGAGGTCTTGATCCAACTTCCGTCAGTGAGTTGATTAAAGGGTGGTAGACGGAAGACTTGTGAGAAGGGTGAGCAAGAAATCCTCAGGCAACAGGCCTTCGGAAGCTTGAAGAAGAAAAACTCAGAAGCCAAGATCCTCTTGGTCCATAGTTTCAAGGAGCTGAAGGGTGACTCGATTGGATCCTCCAATTCCAAGTCATTCTAGCGTTGAGAAGACACAAGAATTGATCAGAAACGCTGCGACTATTGCAGTGATCCAACCTACCTCATCCTACAACAACGCAACTCAACTGGATCCTCCAATTTTGAGTTATTCTAACCACAGTAAACAAAGAGATGGAAAAAGAGGTTGACATCCATAAAGTAAGAAGTCTCAAATGCCTTATACATTAACCAGAGTGACTAGCGCTGCAACAAAACTTTACAATCGGGATCCTAGCTCAACCATCAACCCATTACAAAATACCAAGACTGAGTCTATATACTCAGCAAAATTCGCCTATCAGAGGCATGTTCAGTCATCCAAGGCGTGGTGTCCCCTCAGCCGAATTTGGACGGGTAACTTTTGTCAGACGTCGCCTTAACTGCACATGGCTCCTGCAGGGGAGATAGCAGCAAAATTAAAGGCCAACATGGCGTGCATAGATTTTCTCTGGTTAGATGAGGACCGACCATGACCTTTTGGAGAAAATTAGTGTACAGGACCGTCTCGGGCAGACTGTCTGTCGGAACCTCCATACTTTGCAATAAATGAGTGAGGCAAGGTTTCAACCACCCTCTCTCTTCTTCATTCATACCCAGCAGGTATCGGGATTTAGATCACGTCAAATCGGCGTCT
>JZKD02S1992088.1:267463-282470 GCA_000966675.3 Picea glauca | reverse complement strand
CATAGAGATATCCTTCCAAATAGCAGGTGGAATCGGGAGCGGTTGTAGTGTGCCCGGAGATTTGATTGTTTCTCCCTTGTTGCGTTGACACACATCACATTCAACTACAAAATTATGAATGTCGTGTTTTATACCATCCCAGAAAAAGGAACGTTTGACCCTATCATAGGTTTTGGTGAGCCTGGAGTGCCCTATTGTGGGTGTAGCATGAAGCTCAGAAAGTACCGTGGATTTAATCTTGGATTGTTTACTTAAATACAAACGGCCTTTGTATCGAAGTTCATCATGGAGACAAGAGTGCCCTGGGGAGGCTGGAGCATTGGGCTGCAATTGTTGGATCAACTGCGAACTTTTGGGATCTTGTAGCCATTCCTGGTGAACGGTTTGGAGCCAATCTGGTACAATGAATGAAAGAGAAAAAAAGGATCCTTCATCTTCATATTTTCAGGAAAGTGCATCCGCAACCACATTGTCTTTGTCTTTCTTGTAAATGATTTCATAATCATATCCAAAGAGTTTAGTCACTCATTTTTGTTGTTTTGGGGAGGAAATGCGTTGTTCCAGAAAATACTTGAGGCTTTGATGGTCTGTCTTAATTTGGAAATGTTTCCCCAATAGATAAGGGCGCCACAGATCAACGGCATGCAGAATAGCCAACATTTCCTTTTCATAGATGGATTTGCCCAAATTTCTTTTAGATAGTTGTTTGCTGGTAAAATCCAAAGGTCGACCCTCTTGCATCACAACAGCACCAATTCCTTTCCCTGAGGCATCACATTCCAACACAAGGGTCGTTGTGAAATCAGGAAGGGAGAGGACTGGAGTAGTGCACATGGCCATCTAAAAGGTTTGAAAATCTTGAAAAGAGACTGGAGTCCAAGTGAAAGAGTTCTTTTTTAGGAGACCAGTGAGAGGTGTTGCAATCTTCCCATAACTCTTAACAAACTTGCGATAATACCCTGTTAAGCCCATAAATATACGCAAGATCTTAAGAGTCTTTGGGTGAGGCCAGTATTGCATAGCTTCAATTTTTTTATGATCCACCCTGACGCCATCTTTGCCAACCAGATGACCCAAGTATTCTACTTCTAAGGTGCCAAAAGCACATTTAGACTGTTTCAAGAAAATTTGGTGTTGAGAGAGTAGATGGAGAACTCGATCCACATGAGCAAGATGGTTTGTCCATGTTTTTCTATAGATGAGGATATCATCAAAGAAAACTAAGACAAAATGGCAGAGAAAAGGACGGAAGACATGATTCATGAGGCTTTGGAAGGTGGATGGGGGCATTACACAAGCCAAAGGGCATGACCAAAAACTCATAGTGGCCCTCATGAGTTCGAAAGGCAGTCTTGGGGATGTTTGTCTCTTTCATACGTATTTGGTTGTAGCTCGAACGAAGATCAAGTTTAGTGAAGAATTGGGCGCCACTCAATTCATCCAAGAGGTCATCAATGACAGGAATGGGGAATTTGTCTTTGATGGTAAGTTTGTTGAGGGCACGAAAGTAAAGACACATTCACCAAGACCTTCTTTCTTCAGGACCATGAACACAGGAGAAGAGTAGGGGCTCGTACTAGGGCGGATAATGCCTGCATTAAGGAGTTCCTGGACCATTTTCTCAATTTCATTTTTTTGGGAAAAGGGGTGACGATACGGACGGATATTGGGAGGAAGGCTTTCGGGTACAAGGGGAATGGAATGATCATGAACACCACGGGAAGGAGGGAGGCCTTGGGGAGTGGAAAAGACCAATTGATGTTTAGAAAGGATGTCTTGGAGGTCTTGCGGTACCGAGGGCGTTTTTGTTGCTTGTATGGAATGGAGTTGGGTGATAACACCAGAATGACCCTTTTTGAGCATATATTCCATGCGATGGGGACTAATGATCTCAAGACCCTTTTTTAGCATATTTTCCATGCGGTGATGCCTTGTAACTTATATATGTGGCCCTCCTGGTCGAATTGCATGGTTAAGTCTTTAAAATCCATGAGAATGGGACCCTGTTATAACCCTAAATTGCACCACACATGCTTACCTAGCATCAGGCCATCTCATATCCTTTCTTTGCCAAAGCATTGTTGAACAACTCTTTGAAAATCCTCTTTTATAAAGGCCCATGTGCCCTACTCCATTACTACACACGTGTACACGCTGGCTGACCCAAAACAGCCCGCATGGACCGACAAAAGCACGAAAAAATGAAATTTGTCGACGGAACACAAAAGCTATGGGTGAGTTAACTAAAAATCCTGTCCATGCATGGCCGAGGGTTCGTCCAAATACCTATCTCCTTCTAGCCTATAAAAGAAGGGGTAGGGGTCCCATTTGGAAGGAGGAAAAATACAGCAAAGAAACTCTGTCCATTTGTGTATTCCCATTGTCCCAACCCTTTAGCCTTTCATTGTGCCAAAGGAGAAATAAAGCAAAGCAGTTGGAGGACAGTCGAAGAGGAGCCCAGGATCAGGTTCGCGGAGAGGTGGCCTGTCTCAACTTTTGTAAGTTGACTCATTCAAAGTAATAAAGAAAATGTTTTTCATGTCCCAATTCATGAACTTTTTATAGTTTTATTAGTATATGTTTGGATTTCTAACCCGTTAGTATATAAGTAGGATGCATGCGTAGTTGTTGCTTGTCTTGTATGCAGGTCATCTTTGGAAGGAGTATTGCGAACAAGTAATCAAGTACAATGGAGGATCAACATCAAACGTCGGGAACGAGGTAGGTTGATCTTTCCATGAATTTACTAAGAAAAGGGGATTTAAATCTAGGGATGAAGGTAGAAAGTAGTTTCTCTTCAGTCATATCTACATGCAAATTCTGAACTCTATTTGCTAGTCCATAGGGAGGTTTCCCTCACAACAGAATTGGCGACAGTACTGGGGACTAGAAAATAGAGTTCATACTTTGCATGCAGATATGGAGCAGGGAGTCAAGGACCACCTTCGCATAGT
The DNA here is from genome assembly GCA_000966675.3 of Picea glauca. Taxonomy (NCBI): domain Eukaryota; kingdom Viridiplantae; phylum Streptophyta; class Pinopsida; order Pinales; family Pinaceae; genus Picea; species Picea glauca. The sequence continues at coordinate 279,516 of JZKD02S1992088.1, read as the reverse complement.
ATGCCGGTAGGTTCGACATCGTTTTCTTTGAACGAAACGTTTGGTAACAACACCTTCTCGTCATCCACTTTCCCGATTGGGGGCAACCCCATTTTTGGACAATCTACTCCTATACAGGGTACTTTTCCTGCACAGGGGGCAAACCTAGCAGGACCTTGGAATTCAGGGCAGGGATCTGTTTCCTCATCCGGAATGTCGATCTGGGGTATTTCTTTCCACAATCAATGGAACCCTAGACAAACTACTATGCCTATCCCCACGGGACCGGCATGGGGTAATCCTTCCCAAATTCCTTCGAATATAATGCATGCCCAACAATCTATGTCCTATTTGGGAAATCAGTCGATGTTGTCTCCACATATGCAAAATCCTTACGCTTGCCAGGGCCATGGTTTCTACCAGAATCCGGGCCAGCAGCCAAACTTTTCCTGGCAACCTGGTGCCAATCAAACTCCAGGCCCCTTTTTCCTAGGCTATCATTGTTGAAGGAAAATCTCCCTGTGGACAGGTAGATCTCCTCAAAGAGATAGACTCTTAACTCTAAGACAGAAAGTGCGTATCATGGTCACTGACTTCCTTTTAGATCTAGGTGGACTAATGTGTGAGAAGGAAGGAGAAGAGAGGTACATTTTACCAGTGTTTGTCCCTGCATGCTCCGAGTTGAGCTCCAATTTTTCACTCTTCGATAATCCTTGTAGAAAAACAAAGTACGACCACTTCCTACTCTATCAAGATTAGTCCAAAATGGGTCTATCTACTAAAGAGACAAATTCATGTGAGATTGAACACGAATTAGAAAGAAACAGGCCAAGCAAATTATATTAATGAAGACAAAACATTGCTTACAGTCGTAGATGGATTGCAGCAGTTTCGTCAAGTCCTCCTTGTCTAACCCTTGCTCAAAATATCCACGATCCGAATGATGATAGCTTCACCGACTGCTCCCTAAGAGATCATAGGTCTCTTGCTCCCAAATTATCTTTGTTCCAGCACCACTTATAATATCATAAGTTTGGTGTGATTCTCCCTTTCCCATCCTCCTTTCACCATGAGAATTCTTGCTTATATAGCCTTGAAGAGGCTTTAACCACTTGAGATATCCTTGGAGAAGTTGAGGATTTTCCTCCTTCGGTTGAGGATCAGTCCTAAGATCATGGCTGGACTAGGGATTCGAATCCAACTGCCTTCCAAGAATGAAAGGATCCTTCCCCCATTCATCTCAACAACTTAACTATTGCCCAGAATAGGCAGCTCTCCCTCAAAAGGGCCATCAGAGCGTTGTAGCGCTCCCCAGTAGGCTTAAGGGGGGCGCCAGCACTCCTAAAGACACCAGCGCTCCCCCAGAAGGGCCAAGAAACTTTATAACGCTCCCAGACAGTGTAAGGGGGGGTGTCAGCACTCCCAGAAGAGGTATAGGGGAGAACTCTCCTTCAAAAACTTAGTTTTTTGAGTGCTTTCAGATAGCAAAAGGTTCATAAGCTTGTTGAATCATTTATCTTCTTCCAAAGAAAATGTTTCAAGTGTTTCAAGTGTCCTTCTCATGTCGTTATAGGCATGACATAGGCATCATGGCAGTATGATCTCTTTAACACTTGCGACACTTGTGAGCAAAATGCGACACTTGTGATGACGACACTTGCGACACTATCAAAGTGAGTATTTTTTATGTGTAACAGATTTCCCCCGAAAGTATGAAGTTAGAAGACAGAAACTGATAACTGAAATGCTTTGTAGACTTTCAAGCAAGGGTATAGACGTAGAGAACCTGACAGAAGCTGCACACAAACATCCAACAAATATTATGACATGTTTCAAACCCAAGGAAGACATACCTATGCTTGGGTGATCAAGACTTGCAAGATATGGCCTCCATAAAATACACTGTGGATCCATAATTGTATTGATAAAAAGGTATAGCCACTGAAAATACACTGTGGATCTATACTCCCATGACCTGAATTGATCGTAGCCATGAAGAATACACAGTGGATCTACGAGATGACAAGACATAGCCACGACCAATACAAAGTGGATCTATGTAACAATATATGTGTCATTGTTCAAGAGAAACTACATCGCAACCTGGCCAAAGTACATATCAGAGTGATCACTCAACCCAGGGTCTTCTTACCGATCCTGATGTTTACGAATCTAACCATGTGAATAGATGTCTTGATGTCGAATATGGCAGAAACCACTTGATTACCGGTCAATGATGTAAACCGTTAACAAGCGCAAGGGAAAGCACCATTAATGTCAATTATTCCCAAGGTACTCTAGTACATTCCAACGAATGTGAATGGATGAGCTGGGGTCGAACATCCGTGGAATCATCCGATCAGAGGTCAATGATGTAAACCTACTTTCGGACGTGAGGAGGCCTGCCATTGAGGCATGGAGGTCCCAAAGTACTAACTAGTTTCTAAGTCTAATTCCTGGATAATGTGTTAAAGTCGATAGGAATAGGCTCGTCGAAGGAGGGCCTTGATGTATCCCCCATCAACGACACAAAATGGACATGGAGATGTAATTGGTAGATCAAATGAACATGGACTGACACGGGTATTGAGACAAGATATTTGTGATGGCTGACTCTCGAGATGGATACTTCCCTTGAACACTGAGGCAGGACAGCAAAAACATGACATGGACCAAAACTTGATGATGCAGTGGATGATGTGACCTACGTCAGGTAACCCAGAGGAGTGAAAGAAAATCAAAGGATTGGCTCAGTCCAGAGGTTCAGCGGATTATAATGCGTGCAAAAGACAAAGTGTCGTGTTCAAGGGCGACTCTAAGAGTTACTTGGTAATGTTCTCAAAAAACTGCTTGGCTTGCTTCTTTCAATTTTTTCCCCCATCCAGATAGACGAGTACCTCTTTTTAATTTAATGAGCTCGAGGAGGGTAACACATGCTTGATAAAACTCAACTTCGGTAAGTTCCTCTTCCTTTTTTTAAATGAATTGGAAGAAGTAAGGGTTTGATCCCATATGGGCATGTCGATGTTTTGTTTAGTGAGTCCAAAGACAGAAAACTTGAAGGTTTTTCATGATTATAGAGTCTGGAAAAACACTTAAAAGAGAACTCTCTCAGTTCCTTTTTCGTAAAGTAGTCTGACGAGACCGAAAAAGAGATAAACTATCGCTCAACAGACATTTTCTTCAAATACTTTAACGAGCGTGAAGAGAAAAAGGTCGCTCGGTAATCTTTTCATCTTTAGAGAGTCTGAAAAGAACTTAAATATGACTCCAATGTTGTCCTTTTTCGTAATGTTAGTCTCGCGAGGCCGAAAAATAGATAAATTATCACTCGAATGACACCCTTTCAAACCGTTTAACAAATGGAAAAGGAAGCAAGATCACTCGGCAATCTTTTCATGTTTAGAGAGTCTGAAAAGAGCTTAAAGGAGACTCCAGGGGGTTCATTTTTCATGTATCCATACAGGTCCGAAAAAGAGATAAAAGTCTACCCGGATGCATTCTCATATATTTACGAGCACGAGAAATAATAAAAACTAAGCTCAGTATGCCCCCAGCTTGAAATCTAGTGGCTTAACTCCAGAAAGATCATCAAAGGCTGGAGACATGCCCTCTAAGATTCGATTCATTCACCGGCTCTGAGGTCGTCACCAATTTCTCTAGTAGATGAGAAAAAGGAGAAGGGTGGATGAAAAGAAGGTTCAAGAGAGGTGATTGTTTCATTTTTTAACGATCTTGACACAGGAAAAAAACTATGCTCAAGGCCTCTATTTCATTTTTTAACGAGCTTGCCACAGAGAAGAGAAACTATGCTTGTTGTTGCTTCCTGATCATGTCTTCTGAGAGGATAATGCTCTGGAAGGGTACCATGTCAAGGGACAAAACTCGGTCATGGCTTCCAAGAGATCTTCGCCGGATGGAAGAGAATCACTCTGGGAGGAACACATGTCGAGGGTCGTGACAGGGGTAAGGAGATCAGGCTCCAATAACCCTACCGAAGAGATCACCATGTCCACTACCGAATCCAAATCATCAAAAGTTGAGGTCATGGGAGACAATGCCACATAATTGACATGCGGCGGGGGTGATACTGTCTGCATATAAGAACCACTAAGGTAGGTAACTCAGTCGGGGTCGATGAATGAAAGTTGATCAATAGTCACAATTCTTCCATCGTGAGGGAAAGATATCACACGAAAAAGAGTGGATACAATAAATTTCATGGCATAGACATAATCCCGCCCAAGGAGTAAAGCAAAATCCAGGGGGTCTTGGACTACCATGACATCGATACAGACAGTTTTCCCTCCAAAGTTACAGGAAACTGAGGAAGGATCCATAAAGGTTGACTAGTTCTTCTGTTAAAAGCTAACAGATTATGTGTAATCGGTGCAAGTTGTGGACAACCCAAAGCGTACCAAGCAACATAAGACAAAATACTAATGGGCGCACCTTCATCTATCAGCGTTTGAGTAACGTCCCAACCACGAACCTGTACTGTAATCTGGAAAGGAATGTGAGAGGGAAGACTAGGTCTAGTTAGCACACCCCAATCAAAAAGGATGGCCTCGTTACTTGGAGGGGGTTTCGCAGGAGGAGGAATGCCCCTCGACATGGTAGAGTTTTTATTACTGAGAAAAACATGGGCAGTATCAGGTTTACTCTCTAGAAGGGGAGTAGGATCGACCGATGATTGGATCGGATCAACCAATGGTGGACTTGGATAGACCACTTTAGCATTCTTCAGAGGAAGAGTGGGACTGACCGAGGAAGGGACTAGATCAGTCACTTTGAAATTCCTCAACGGAGGAATGGGATCGACCGATGGCGAAACCGCATCGACCACTTTGGCACTCTTCAGAGGAAGAGTGGGATCGACCGATGGAAGAACCAAATCGACCACTTGAGTTTCATTCTCCAAGGGAAGAATGGGGTCGACGGGTGGAAATGGATCGACCGCTTTGGTGTCACTCTCTAACGAGAGAGTGGGATCGACCGAGGATGAAAACAGATCGACCACTTTGGTGTCACTCTTTTGATGAAGAACGGGGTTGATCGATGATGGAACTGGATCAGCTACTTGGGTTTGTGGTTCAATCGAGAAGGAAACTAGACTGACCGGGGATGGAACCGGATTGACCAGTCCATCAACCAACGATGGGTCAAAGGAAATCTTACGATAACCTTTTGGAAGTTGAAGTATTTCCAAAAGAGAAGAAGCCTCTTCCATGTGAGGACAAAGGTGAGAGTAATGATTACCTTTACATAACATGCAAGGGAACTTGACAGATTGCTTCTTCTTACCAACCTGAACATCACTAGTTAATGGGGTATCATCGACATGACCGACAGAGGCCGATGACGTGGAGGACCACATTTCTAAGACCTGGGTAAGACCGGGGCAATCCCTCAGAAAGTGGTCACCCTTACAAAGGCTGCAAGGGAATTTGGGTTTCAGATTCTTCCTTTTAATCCTATTGACCTCATCAACACTCCCAGTACTATTAACAGTAACTGGTTTCTTAGAGCCAACATTTGATGTTGTTGGGGCCTTTGTCCTTTTTGGGTTCTTCTTCTTCTTCTCTTTCTGTTTCTTCTTCTTCTGATCAACCTGGCTACTTGCTTTAGAGATTTCACTAGGCAAAGAAGGAGAAATGGAAGGAGACTTGATAGATGAATAAGGCGAAAAGTCAACATGAGGTTGATGTGTGGGTGGTGTATTGACATCCAAAGTATTAGGTGCAACTGAAACATTGGGAGGATTTTGGATCATCGGAGTGGGGAACAACCAAACTGGTAATCCAATAGTGAGTCCTAGAAAAATCAGTGTGGCAACATATGGAGGACCAAAGTTTCCAAACGAAGGAAAGGTATAAGGTTCCCCAGGAGAAGGGGTTTCTCCATTGCTACTCCTAGGATTCGATGCCATTAACATTGACTCGACCTAAGGTCCACTAAGTAAAACAAACAACACACGCTATGAATCTAAGAAGAAATCAATCAAACAAACCTTCCTACAATGAAACCACTAGTTGGTGATGAAATCCAACGTCGCAAGATCAAAATAGGAAGGGGCAGGGATAGAGTGGGTGGATCAGTTACGTTGGCGACCTGCTTAACGAACTTACGCCTTGGTGCAAGCTTCCACGCAGTAATTGTGGATTTACCCTCCAAGGAGCCCGAGTGAGTTTGACCAACGTATGTTCCAGGTACAGTGAGACTTCCCTTCACTGTCACCTTGTGTGAGACCCTAAAGATTGTGGCTACTAAGGTCACCAACTCTGAAATCAGCTTGAAAGGCTCCCACACATAATGGTTGTTGTTTACTCAGAGGGTGTACAAAAGTGAAATTGATGGAATGATGGCTCTATTCCCAAAAATATGCATGAAATATGATAAGCAATCGTTTCTTTTCAATCAATACCTATTTAAGGGAAAGAAGAAGAGTCGTTTTCACTATCAAACACTTGATAAGGAATGTCCTCAATCAATTTTGTTCTCAATCAAATCCAATATAATGCTACAACATTTCAGAAATGAAAACTAATATGGAAACTAATCACTAAGATGTACTTTTGTCATTTGTATGTGAATGATAATCAATTCAATGAAAAATTTCTCTTTCCAACTACCCTTTCAGATCAAGGAGATTCAGACAAGAATATCCAGATTTCGCACAAACAACACACCCTTTTTTTTGCGATCAAACAAGAGAAAGAAAACCAAAAACGCAAAAGGAAGGAGAAAGAGATTGGATCAGATGACCTCAAAGAACCAAATGAGAAGATTCACAGACTTCTAATGTCCTTCACTAGAGTTCCCGCTCAGTCGGATAGGAGAGAAGAAAGCAGGGGATCGATTTCAAGCTCTCAACAACAAAAACTCAAAAATAATGAAGAAGGGCATAAAATCTGAACAACAAGGTGTTTACTTCTCAGGATGAAGCATGTCAAAGGTCAAAGTAAGAATCATTGAATCACAAAGCATCTCAGCAAGTGAAGAAACAAGGTTTGGACCTCCAAAAAATGGAATTTTTGAAGAGATTGTGTGCAAAAAAGCGTTGGCGCTCTGGTATAAGGGCCACCAGAGAGTTATAAATCTTTGTCTAACACCTCCAGAGAGTGTTGGCGCTCTGCTAACATGGGCAGGGGGGCGCCAGGCTCAAAAAACTCATAAAAAAGTCCAAAAACTCAAAATTTCAATCAAATTTTGACAATCGGGCTGAGTGTGATGGGATAAAAAGTTAATCAGAAAATGCAATCAGATATGAAGGGGTGAACAAGGTCTAAGAACACAAAGGGTAATACAAGGCCATGAGGAAAAACCAAACCAAAATTTTCGATTCGCTCTATCCCCAGCGGAGTCGCCAATTTTTGTTGAAGAAAAATCTCCCTGCGGACAGGTAGATCTCCTCAAAGAGATAGACTCTTAACTCTAAGATAGAAAGTGATTATCATGGTCACTGACTTCCTTTTAGATCTAGGTGGACTAATGTATGAGAAGGAAGGAGAAGAGAGGTACCTTTTACCGGTGTTTGTCCCTGCACGCTCCGAGTTGAGCTCCAATCTTTCGCTCTTCAATAAGCCCTGTAGAAAAACAAAGTACGACCACTTCCTACTCTATCAAGATTAGTCCAAAATAGGTATATCTACTAAAGAGACAAATTCATGTGAGATTGAACATGAATTAGAAAGAAACAGGCCAAGAAAATTATATTAATGAGGACAAAACATTGCTTACAGTCGTAGATGGATTGCAGCAGTTTCGTCAAGTCCTCCTTGTCTAACCCTTGCTCAAAAGATCCACGATCTGAATGATGATAGCTTCACTGACTGCTCCCTATGAGATCATAGGTCTCTTGCTCCCAAATTATCTCTGTTCCATCACCACTTATAAGATCATAAGTTTGGTGTGATTCTCCCTTTCCTGTCCTCCTTTCACCATGAGAAAGCTTGCTTATATAGCCTTGGAGAGGCTTTAAACACTTGATATATCCTTGGAGAAGTTGAGGATTTTCCTCCTTTAGTTGAGGATAAGCCCTAAGATCATGGCTGGACTAGGGATTCGAATCCAACTGCCTTCCAAGAATAAAAGGATCCTTCCCCCATTCATCTCAACAAGTTAACTACTGCCTAGAATAAGTAGCGCTCCCTCAAAAGGGCTATCAGAGCATTGTAGCGCTCCCCAGTAGGCTTAAGGGAGGCACCATCACTCCTAAAGACACCAGCGCTCCCCCAGAAGGGTCAAGAAGCTTTATAATGCTCCCAGACAGTGTAAGGGGGGGCGCCAGCACTCCCAGAAGAGGTATAGGGGAGCGCTCTCCTTTAAAAACTTAGTTTTTTGAGTGCTTTCAGATGGCAAAAGGTTCATAAGTTTGTTGAATCATTTCTCTTCTTCCAAAGAAAATTTTTGAGGTGTTTCAAGTGTCCTTCTCATGTCTTTATAGGCACGACATAGGCATCATGCCAGTATGATTTCTTTAACACTTGCGACACTTGTGATGATGACACTTGCGATACTATCAAAGTGAGTATTTTTTATGTGTAACAATCACCAACAACCCAAACTACCTTTCCTAGCGACTTTACACTTGCCATATTTGACAAGGTTGTTGAATGACCCTATTTGTCACGATCCGCGTTGGCCTCCTATGCCGACGAAGTTTCCTTCGGACATTCCAAAGTTCGAAGCCAATCCTAATGAAGATCCAGGAGATCATGTGACTACCTTCCATCTTTGGTGCTCATCTAACTCATTGAAATATGACTCCGTACAGTTGTGATTGTTTCAACGTACTTTCATTGGGAGTGCCGTGAAATGGTACATTGAGCTCGATCGCTCAAGATACTCTTCTTTTGGTGAACTGGTGATGGATTTCCTGAACCATTTCCAATTACCTATGAGATACGACGCTGGCACAGAGATGCTTGCCAGTTTCGAACAGACAATAGTGGACCATATCTCTGATCACATCCAAGAATGGAGACGCCAGAAGAGTTTAATCAAGGTACCAGTCCCACTAGCATTCCTGCTTGAGTGGTTCCTTAAGTCTTTGGTCCCGCAGTTATCCAAAGACGTTGCGACGTCAGGAGTTTTCTCCAAAGAAGACGCCATCATGAGGGCTCAACAGTTTGAGCTCATCTATTCTCAGTCTGATTTATTATACAACATCTTTCCAGATGCGCCACATTCAATACTGGATAAAATTATACAAAGAGTTGGACCACATGCCGATGGTATTGTTGGTTCAGCACAAACAAAGCCCGTTGAGCAATTGACAAATCAGTTGCAGCAGTTATCAATACAACACACAGCGGCCAGCCAAACTACTTCTTTGGTTGCTCCCTCTACTAAAACGTCGGAAGTACACACAGTGCAGTCGACTAACCCAAAGGCCACTCAGTAGCCTGAAGGGAAGAAAAAAAAATGAAAGAAGGGTAAGGGGGACAAAAAACCCAACGATAATGCTGGCGGGGACAACACTCAAAAACGAAAGGCAAGGTATCCATGCAACTTGTGCGCGGAAGACCACCCAACCCATCTATGTCCTCGACTTGCAGAGGCTCAAAACTTTGTCATGCAGCAACAGCAGGCAATGTTGACTAATCCATTTCAACATGGGCAAAATCTAACTCAAGCCTCTGTAAGCATGGAAGGGGGCAACCAAGAAACCTGCCCGCCTCCGAACAACCCCACATCCGCGAACGTATATATGGTTAGGGGTAATGCTTTTATATCAACTAGAGCACACAACTATAGTAAACCAAGCGCTTATGAGAAGGGTAAAGAAACTGACCTCCCATCTCTTCCTCTACAGATTGAGAAAACATTGGGAGAAACAATGACACACATTCCAAAAGGTGCATTTAAAAAATCTTCTCATAAACCAAACGCAAGGGCCGCCCAGAACTACTTTGTGGTGGAGGATTTATCACAAACCCCTTGTGTGATGTCTGCTTTGGAGGTCCTCCAAAGATGCCCTTCTCAGAGGAAAGCCTTGTTAACCGCTTTAGGCTCTATCGAGACTTGTAATCTGGGTACCATCATGTTGGATACAGTCGACTTAAAACCTCATCTGCCTTACCACGTAGCGTTTCAGATAGTAATGGCTTATCCCACGAAAACTTTTACTCGAAACATTTTTTGCACGGTGGTTGATGAGGGTGCCTCGAAATGCGTTATGTCGTTGGCATGTTGGAAGGCCATTGGCCAGCCCGTTTTGTCTCCGTCACCTACTCTCCTCACCGCTTTCGACAGTCATTCGTTTCGACCACATGGTATCATTCCTTCTTTCTCCGTGCAGTTAGGAGGGAAGACCATGTGTGTCAAAGTAGAGGTAGTTGATGCTCCCCTTGACTATAACCTCTTGTTAGTATGGAGTTGGACTTATGCCATGCAATTTGTGGTTGCTACAGCTTTTCGAGTCTTGTTGTTTCCACATGAGGGTCGGATAGTGACCATCGATCAATTGTCTTTCTTCAGACCTGACCCTGCATTGGGGGCATCCACGGTCTTGATGATTGATAATCCTCAACCAAGTGTCATCAACGTAGGGGTTGGTTTGTGCCCATATTTGATGGGGACCTTTGATTACCCACCCCCTCAAGGCGATATCAAGTTTATATCCAATCACCATAAGGTTGAGATTTTTCAAGTTTCATCGTTCCGCACGACTTACTTCGATGATTTGTGGATACTTCCTTCCCCATCAGCCATGATGGATGAGGCAGAGCACCCAGGTATATCCATGCCCTTGTCCGTTGCTAAAGTAGTGTACTCTTTAGTCCAGCAAGCTTCAGCTAACATTGGTCCAACTCCTGCACAAGAGTTAGATCCACTTCTAGAGCCTATTTGGGCTCATGGTTCTCTCGCTAACACAAATTTGTTAGACTTAGTCTTGCCCTCTGACGAAGCAGTAATCGAAGCAATGACTAGTCCAGACAAACCTTGGGAAGATCTTCATCACAGATCATATTTCCTCCCAGACTTAAGCCGAATCGAAGCAGGAGAATTCACTGTGACTATGACTAGAGATAGGTCTTTTCATACTAATCCCTTAGCTACATACAAGATCTATGTTGAGGGTAATATGGAAACCATTGCTGAAACGATACCTATCAATATCTCCAGAAACCCTGGCGTCATAGACAATTTTTTCGTCGGAGCATACAACTCCCCCAAGGAGATGCCAGGCATCGACCCACAAAGAGTCTATCATGAGCTAACTTTTTTTTTTTTCAAGCTCGCTTTGAGATCCGAAAACAACATCTGACGAGACTTCATTTATTCTTTTCAATCTCGTCTAGATTAACTAAGAAAAGTAACCATTATGGAGTCTTCTTTAAGCCCTTTTTAGACTCCTTAAAGATGAAAAGATTGTCGAGTGACCTTCTTTCTTCACACTTGTTCAATTGGTCCAGAAGAACGTTCCTTAAACGGGTCTTCTTTTAAGCCCTTTTCAGACCCTCTAAATATGAAAAGATTGTCGAGTGATCTTGTGGCCTTTCACACTCGTTAAACTGAAATTTGAAGTCACGTCTGTCTGGCGGTAGTTTACCCCTTTTTCGATCTGGACGGTCAACTGTACGAACAAAGGTATACTCTATGAAACTTTTTTTCTTTAGAAGAGTACTCTAAGGTATAATTTTATCCCTTTTTCGGGCCTGAGGGACTAAACTTACAAAAAAGGAACCCCCACGGATTCCATAGTTAAGCTCTTTTCAAACTCCCTAAAATTGAAAAGATCGTCAAGTGACCTTATTCTTTCACACTCGTTAAATTTATCCAGAAGAATATTCCTAACGGAGTCCATAGTTAATCTTTTTTCAGACTCCTTAAAAATGAAAAAATGGTCGAGTGATCTTGTCTTTATCACACTCGTTAAAATGGTTTTGAATAGACGTCTTCTCGGTGCTAGTTTACCCCTTTTTTGAACTGACTAGACTACCTTCGAAAAAGATACCCCAATGGAGTCTCCTTTTATGTTTTTTTAGACTCTCTAAATATGAAAAACCACCGAGCTTACCTTCTCTGGGCTCGTTAAACTTACATCGAAGGACATTACCATTGTGTGT
>JZKD02S1992088.1:239771-267413 GCA_000966675.3 Picea glauca | reverse complement strand
TTACCTTCTCTGGGCTCGTTAAACTTACATCGAAGGACATTACCATTGTGTGTTTTATTAACCGTGTTTGCATACCTTATACGCCAGTCTTATAACAGTTTGTTTCTGCGTCGTAACACCTTTGGTCCCCGGAGGATTTTTCCTGAGTATCATTCTATTAGAACATCAGTCTTGTCCTTGTGCCTTGAGTTTGTATGTTTGCAACACTTGTTCCTCCTTTGTAACGTAATATTCATTTATTCTTTTTCCACAATTATTGAAAAGAACAAAAAAATTCAAATATACCCCAAAAAGAGGAAGGGAAAAGTATTTTCTTTATTGGCAGCATAATGAGTCGCCCTTGGATAAAGCACATTTGTTTGTTTGTTCATCAAACTATGGGATGTAGTACGACCTTAGGAAGATTTTCTCGCTATATAGAGTTATGTCCTCCACCGTTTGGTTATCCTTCCAAACATATGGAGAGTTTGTGTTGCCCCCTGCTTCGTAGACTTATGATTAATGCCATGTTGCCTGAGTCTCATCATATGTCGTGTTGTTATCCAAGGGAAGTTTTTCACCAAGCCTGAGTCGGCCCCTCTGCAATATGTCTCTTGTCCTCATACCCGGCCATCCTGAACATCCAATCAAGTCCTTGTTCGAAATCATTGAAGCCTTCAGTCTGATCATCAAGATTATCAAGTCCATAACCGACGAACCATCGAAGACCTCTGGGTAGTGCAGTCGTATACTCATATTACACTCCTACCCAAGTTTTGAAGATTTTGAAGTTGTTGCTCAAGATCTGAAGATCTCATCTCCAGCCATTAGGCCGAATCATCTTCTGGAAGATGGATGCTCTATATGTATATCTTTCTAATTTTGAGATGTAGCTCTGCTTTGTATTGTTCGCGGCTACTCTTTATAGTTATTTGACATGGATCTATAGTGTATTTGATTGGTAGCCATGATTCTATTTTATCTCTAGCATGGGTATGCCCGCCTCGGTGAGACATGTGTTATTTTGCAGATGGCGCCTCCCGGTTCCTGTTCCTTGGGCTCAATTGTTCGGCACATCAGTAAAGATTGGTAATGTATTTCGGCCATCAGATGCTCTTCTGACCTCACACATTAGGGGGCATCTGTTATAACCCTAAATTTCACCACACATGCTTACCTAGCATCAGACCATCTCATATCCTTTCTTTGCCAAAGCACTGTTGAACAACTCTTTGAAAATCCTCTTTTATAAAGGCCCACACACCCTACTCCATTACTGTACACGTGTACACACTGGCTTACCCAAAACAGCCCGCATGGACCGACAAAAGCAAGAAAAAAGGAAAGTTGTTGATGGAACACAAAAGCTATGGGTGAGTTAACTGAAACTCCCGGCCATGCATGGCTGAGGGTTCGTCCAAATACCTAGCTCCTTCTAGCCTATAAAAGAAGGGGTAGGGGTCCCATTTGGAAGGAGGAAAAATATAGCAAAGAAACTCTACCCATTTGTGTATTCCCATTGTCCCAACCCTTTAGCCTTTCCTTGTCCCAAAGGAGAAATAAAGAAAAGCAGTTGGAGGACAGTCGAAGAGGAGCCCAGGATCAGGTTCGCGGAGTGGTGGTCAGTCTCAACTTTTGTAAGTTGACTCATTCAAAGTAATAAAGAAAATGTTTTTCCCATCCCAATTCATGAACTTTTTATAGTTTAATTAGTATATGTTTGGATTTCTAACCCGTTAGTATACAAGTAGGATACATGCGTAGTTGTTGCTTGTCTTGTATGCAGGTCAGCTTTGGAAGGAGTATTTCGAACAAGTAATCAAGTACAATGGAGGATCGACATCAAACGTCGGGAACGAGGTAGGTTGATATTTCCATGCATTTACTAAGAAAAAGGGGATTTAAATCTAGGGATGAAGGTAGAAAGTAGTTTCTCTTCGGTCATATCTGCATGCAAAGTCTGAACTCTATTTCCTAGTCTGTAGGGAGGTTTCCCTCACAACAGACCCAAAGTCCTTAGCCAGTCTTCTCCCAAAACAATGTCACAACCTCCCATGTCGATAGAAAACATATGGGATTTCAGGTGGTAGTCACCAATTTGGAGACACACATTTTCACAACGCCCTCCATATTTCATGGAACCACCATTGGCAATCATTATTTGGAAATTATTGACGGCATGGATGTAGCAATGAGTTTCTTGGGCAATGCGGCGATGAATAAAATTATGGGTGTTTCCACTATCAACCAAAATGATGACCTTCCGATGCTTGATGTAACTGATTAGCTTGAGGGTTTGGGGAGCAAAGAAGCCAGTGAGAGCATTGAGGGAAATGACCGGTTCTACTTCGGGAGGGTCTGAGGGAGGGGTTATGTCAATCAATTCAAGTGACTCAAACACAGAGGGAGTTTCTTCATCTTCTTCCGAAATCTCCTTGGAGATGGCCATAAAAAGCTTTTGTTCTTTACACTTGTGGCCCGAGAAATATTTGTCATCACAATTATAACAAAGGCCTTTGAGTTGGCGTTCAGCCATTTCAACCCTGGTCAATTTTTGGATCTTTAGTGGAGCAGAGGGAGTAGTGGGATTCATTGGTTTAGGGTGAGGGATAAATGAGGGTTTGCGGTTTTGAGAAGATACAACTTGTTGTGCTTCCTTAGCTCTTTTAGTAGCCTCCACCCAACTCTCAGGCCGAGCCATGAGGACATGGGCTCGAATTTCATCCTTGAGGCCGCTGATAAAACACTCTCGGAAAAAGGCATCAGACATGCTCTATGTTCTAAAAGCCATGCACTCAAAGGCAGTTATAAAGTCTTCCACTGTTCCTAATTGTTTCAGCTTTGTCAAACGACCCAAATGGTTGGTGTCAGTGTCAAAGCGTTCATAAAGCTCTGCCTCAAAGTGTGTCCAAGAAATATACCCTTGATGAGAAGTTTTTTTCCATTGCCACCATTGTCAACGTTCTTGATCTAGATGGAGAACATCATACCGGAGTTTGGCCAAGTCATCTGTAATGTCATATAAAGAGAAGTAATGTTCCATTTAGGTTACCCAACCAGTGGGATCGAAGCCATCAAATTTGGTCACATCCACCCGCGGAAGGCGTAGGTCACGTTGAAAGTGATGGTTCTGCAAGGTATGGGAATGAGAGGAATGGTCACCTTTAGTATGTGGAGGTGAGGAAGAGGAAGGGTTATCTGTAGGGATATGCAGTTTGGTGCAAAGTGCCGAAAAGACTGATTCAAGTTGGGTGGTGAGGTCTTGTTTGATTTCCCCCATTGAGGACTGCATGGTTGTATTAATGGCGGCAACATTGGCACTAAGTTGTTTCACTTCTTGTTGGGTCTCAATGAGACCAGATTGCAAGGTGTTGAAGCGAGGTTCCAAGTCTTCGCTACGAGTATGGGCCATGAGGATGGGGAAACTGAAAAGGGGCGGGGCGGGGTAAAAACAAATTCCAAAAAATGATATGGATGAATGTGATAAGGGCAAAGAAATGAATCTAATGGAATGGGTCTCAAATATTGGTGAAAAAAATTCCAGACTTTTTTTTTTTTTAACGGAGTTATACTCTAGCCTGAAGAATACTGCAGCGAGGAAATGCCCAAATGCTTAACCAAAAAGAAATGTGTATTTACTTGGCAACCCGAACACAGCTACGCGGCAATAGATCTTGTTTGTTTTAATTTGTTTATGTTTCTATCCCCAAGGGTTAGGTATTCAAGGGTTCTACAGACAAGGGTTTTCCCTGTGCTATAGCTCTCTGATATACGTGCGAGGTCCAACAATAGTACTCAACCCAATATCTCAGGGCAATAACTAAGGAGGATAGACCGTACCCTTAGTTGTACTACTCGACTACCCAGGTACTAGAGAGTATCTTCCCAAGTGTTGTTCTCGGTGACACTATAGCAGTCAGGTGGCCGATCGGTTTATCTAAAAAGGGCTTCAAGTAATCTAGGTCGATCCCTACACAGGTGTTTTCTGATGCGCTACCACTCGAAGGGGTACCAATAGGGGTTACAAGGGTGGCCAACAGATGCGCGCTTAGGTACCACTTGTATTTCCTGCGTGTATGAATCCCTCAACCACGGGTTTATGCGCGTAACGACAGATCGTTGTGGCTTAAAGACGTTGGAATACGTCTCTACCCTGAAAAAAAAAAAAATTAACCCACACTTTCTACCAAGGAAAGTGCTTTGATACCACTTGTAATATACCAGATATAAAATGTATGCAGAACAGAAATAAAATGCTAGTAATGGCAGAATAACAGCAATATAACCAGAACATTCACCACAATAACACTGAAATGATATAAGAATAACAACATAATTAGCACTTTGAATCTGAAAGCAATGTTCACGGGCCTCTTAGAGGGGGAAACCTCCAATTGAGTAAAGCTCTATTACAATAATATCCAAGCTAGGGTTCGCATACCCTCAACTCCTATTTATACTAAAAAGAAGCATCTAGAGGAAGATCATTCTAGAAGCGGAAGCTTCTATTAGGTCTTCTTACATCCGCCTTATTTTATTTTATTGAAAGGCCTTATTAATATTGACCTTTATTACATCCAAATATATTGTTCTACCTATGTGCGGGTTAGGACCCTAACATATAATGTGCTACATTATTATAATAATAAAGAAGAATTGTAATTGCTAGTTGTATAAATAAAACTTCAACAAGTTCCATGTAGTGAAGAAGAAGGGGTCCATTTGGTTGATCATTTGGATGTTTCTAGCAATAGCATTGTGAATGAAGAAGACATACCTACCAAGCATGAAGAACTTGAGGAGACTTATAGTACCTTAGAGTAGTAGCATTCACATTTGGTGTGTATCAACACTTAGGAAATAACACTTATCATTCATAAGGAATTTGAACACATGTTGTAGTGTCCATCATTATATAATTGTCCATCATTGAAAAAGAGAAAGAAGAATCCACCATTTCTCTATAACATTAGAACCAATCATCAAAAGGAGATAAGTATTCATCTATTTTTCTACACTTTTTGTTAGTTAGGTTAGGTAGGTCTTTCTAGTTTTTCATAGTTAATTTCCAATATTTGTGTTTCTAGCTTCTAGTCATGTTTGGTAATTAGAGTTTGAGAAGAAGAAGAAGAGAGGATTGGACACCATGCCCAATTTTAACTCCATGGCACAATGGATAAGGCACTTGTCTACTCACCCAAGATTTTATTTATGGGTACCTTGCAAGGAGGATCCATCCCACAAAGGAGCCAAATGTTGTCACCCGGAAAGACCTCCTGTCCAAATTTTGCATTGTTGGCATTTTACCCTGATTGGGTTTTCATTATCTTAGAATTTCCCCTCTACATACATTGTTTTCACCATCAAAAGAGAAATTGTATGGAATCTCATTGTAAAATTATCTATGATGTAGAGGAAACTTTGTGAATCCTAGGAGAAAATCCTTGTAAAAAGTCCACTTTTCCTATTTTTTTATTCACAAGCAGGATATGGTTAAAGGCTCAATAGTTCTAGCGCGAGTGGATTCCACACCCCAAATATTCAAGAAAATAGATGGAAATAATCTCACCAAGATTTAAATTTTAATTATATTTATGGACAATAGGACTCCCATGTTATATCAATGATTCATATTGATCCATAAGGGTCAAGGATATCAACAGAGTACAACAACCTCAATTGTCAAAAATGGTTAGGGTTATCCCCATAAGTCCAAATCAACAATCCCTAATCACTTGTGGGGGATGAAAATAGAAATGGGTTGAATCCTCAAAAGTTCCATGAACGGTCCTAATTATCTCTGTGAAGAGAGATCTATGCTCTAGGCGGATCTATAGTGGTTAGGTTCATTAGGGACCTAGAATATGAAAATTGTCACAAATGGCCCAAATTGTCCCTATGAAAGTAGATCAATAATATGCAATTGTTCATGGGGTGACAAGATATATGGAGGCCCAAAATTCCAAAGTGTCATGAATGGCTAGGATCATCCTCCCAAAAGTATATCTATGGTCAAGATTCATCCATGATAGGATCCTTTGGAAAGGAAATGGTGGTACATCGAGTATTCTGAATGATTATATCACCACAACCCAATTAGATCAACAATGAAGTTTCACTTATTGATATGGATCAATGGATCACATTAAATTGGTTGATGATTCACCCTTGGGGTCGCACCACCAAATCTCCATAGCCAATCAGAATATACCATGTGGCCCTATCTAAAATCGCACAAGAGGATCTATTGATAATTTACAACCGATTCACTGGGAGATAGGGGGCTCCACATGGCATATATTTGACTATAAAATGGGAAAGGCCATGGAATTAAGGTTAGAGACACATATTTATCTTCCATGGGATACAATGTTTTATGCAAGAAACTATTTTCCATTCATATCATCATTTTTCCTACCCATTTTTCCATAAGGGGAAGAGACCCTATTGACAATAAGAAATTTGGGCGACCATACTAGAATTCAATGGTATCGTCACTCCACTAAATAAAATGGTGATTTCACCTTTGCAAACAATTGGGGATATGAAAATTAATCAAATGGGGCACTCAACCAATAAATTTTAGCATGGTCGACTACCATCCACTCTTGGTAGCCATCAATACCAAAAGGACTGCCAAGCTTGGCACTAAAAATGAGTGGCCTTAAATATAGAAAGGGACAAAAGTGGATATATAACAATTCTTGGGTTGCCTCCCAGTATGGATTCTCTAACACTAACAGCGGGAATTAAAGGGTCAACCTAATATCCCAACCACCTCCTGAAAATCAAATATTTGTCCAACCCACATCCCTGAAATTCTAGAATTTGGATATCATACACTTTGAAGATAAAATGTATAAGAACAAAACATCACAACTAAACAAAGGAGGGATCATTAGGAATTTTTCATTTCCATGTTGTTGTAATTTTAAGCAATTGGTTTCTCAGAGGGATATACGACATTGGTGCCATCTTTTCTCATTCTCTCATTCTCCTTCTTTGTGTAAACACTATCTAAGTAATATATCATGGAAAGGGAGGCAATTTGGCCTATTACTAAGATTCCATAGTCCCCTTTGGTGTTGTATTTCTAGGCCTAATATTTTATAGTCCCCACCCCTAGAACTACTCGATTATATAAAATGAACTAGTGGGTTTGTTTATGTAAATAGGACCAAAGTGTTTTTCCACTTATCAAATTAATAAAACTCATGCAAGTTATTATGGTTTATTCCTTTCATTTTATATCTCACATGTTGTTGAATGAACCAATGTATCTAGGCTTTCCTTCCCCATTTGATTTTCTATATAATGAATGTGTGTGTTAGAAAAAAAGTGTTTGACCTCCTCCTAAGCTCATAGTTAAAAAAAAATCATTTATATTCTAAGGATGGAGATATGATTAAAGAACCCCTTTAAAATGAGTCAGTTGAGCCTATTCATGACAAATTTTAGCCATTCTCCTATTCTCCCTCTAACAACCTGTTAGCAACAATTCTTGTCTTGGGCATGAGAGCATCCAGGTCTACAGGATGCACGAAGAACGCCCAAGCGTAGCACGTAAAACCCCATTTCAGGCTAAAAATCAAGTGAGCGGGTGAAATTACGTTGTCAATGGCCCGGATTCATCTATAGAAGCAAATCGACGGACGACGGGAAATCGCGGTTAGCAGAGTTGCATCGGGATTAGCGCGATGGATAGCTCCTATATTACATGCAAGACAGGTTATCATCCATCCATCCAAAGGACGTGTGGCGCGTGATCTAGTCGTGTCAGCAGTTCGGCATTCGGGAGTTCGAAGGGTGAGGGTTTCTCGTCACTATACATCTCGAAACCCCGAACCCCGAACCCCGAAACGCCGAAGCGCCCAGAGTCAGGCCCACGGTCATGGCACTCAATCACAAGAGGCACAGACTTGGGAAAAGGGTGTTGGCGTGCGCCATGTGATGGCACAGGCCCCAAGCCGTCGACGTCATATCAGTCGTCTGATCCAGTTGGGATAGGTGGCAGCCAGGCGGCGTTTCGGGAATCGGCATTTCAAGAGACAAGGGACCTCCCATCCACTGCAACAGAAATCGCCGAAGTACGAAATGTTGATAAGTGCCTTTGAAGTTAAGCCCACGGTCCTAGTGCCAGGTCATGTCAAGCGAGCCTGGGAATGGAGGTATCCCCCTTTCCTCTTCGCCCCCTCTTTCCCTCTAATACCTGGCCTTCTCCCTTCCACGTTGCTCAGAAACGTGCCCTCCGCTCTCCTAGGTGTCAAGCCCGCATGTTCTTCCACGTCCATCCACATGGCCCCTCCCTACCTCATTGTCCTCTCACCTTCCACCATCCACTTGTCCCCCAACGCTCCATGTTTCTTCCACTTGTGTCTTGTCCATACCCCGTGGCATTCCTCGTCCAATGTCACCACTCCCGTTCATTCGCCATCGCCTCCACAGTATTGGTGCCATAACCCCCGTCATACCCTCGTCCACATCCGCCATAGGGGTCCCTCGCAGTAGTCCAGCGAAGCAGCATCCAAAGAAAGGCCATTCGGCTGATCCAGGTGGCACCACTAGGAGACCGCCACATCTCAGAAGACAGAGTTGACTGAGGCCGTCCCCAGTCCCAAAGAAGCGGTTATTGTGGAAGTTGGAAGTAGTTGAACATCATCTCTGCCATCAATGGAAAGTCCAACAGAGGACTAGAAGTAGGTCGATTCACCTGCAGAAGGACAGTCTGGATTCTGATTGCATCTGTCATAGGTGCACGATCATCCAGAGTCTGCATGTGCAGACTGCCAGAAGACATGCAGACGCAATGTTTTAGTTGCAGTGTCTCATTTTCACTGCTGTGGTTTTTGTTGGAGTATATGAAGGCATTTTCGCCATTTTTTAAGAAGGATCGATGGTTGAGCTAGGCTCCCGATTGTAAAGTTTTGATAAAGCGTTGGTCGCTCTGGTTATGTATTGGCATTTGAGACTTCTTACTTTATGGATGTCATCCTCTTTCCATCCCTTTGTTTACACTGTGTTAGAATAGCTCGGAATTGGAGGATCCAGTCGAGTTGTGTTGTTATAGGATGATGTAGGTTGGATCACTGTAATAGTTGCAGGGTTTCTAATCAGTTCTTGTGCTTTCTCAATGCTGAATGGCTCGGAATTGGAGGATCCAGTCGAGCCACCTTTCAGTTCCTTGAAACTCGGGGTCAAGAGGATCTTGTCTTCTGAGTCTTTCCTCCTCAAGCTGTCGAAGGCCTGATGCCCGAGGCAGTCTTGCTCACTCATCTCATTAAGTTTTCCATCTATCCATCTTATACTCAACTTACTGACGGAAGTTGGATCAAGACCTCCCTTGTTTTTCACATACCAAGCCCAGTCTTCTGGGTTAGAGCGATATCTTCTTGAGCCTCTATCCATTCGATCACCCCATTAAACAAATCGTGACATAAAACTGATGGGCGTCGGGCTCTGCTCCTGCAAGCAATCCAGGAGTGACTTATGACGCTAACATTTCTGGCGCCGTTGTCGGGGATGAAGTTGAAGATTTTCCCCGAGATTGAACGACATTGAGCTTCTGATTCTAAAGGTGCATCAGGTATCATAGCCCTTCAATATTGCTATTGTGCACCTGGCGACTCCATTGTGGTGACTCCACCATTTCCACAGCCCTGTTTTAGTTGTGGCTACCTTAGCACACCTAAAAGATGACCCAGAGGAGCTTTCTCGAGAAGGTTTTAGCAGCCGCTTTCTCAGCCTGAGAAGTTTCCTGGGGTAACTACAACGTTGAGATCTAGTCTTTGATGGTGAACAAGAATCAGACACACTTGAAGCTACGCATCTTTCACCTGGAGACTCCATGATTAGAGGATCGATTGGCGACTCCACTGGTTCGGGATGGAGAAAATCCTAGCTCGCAGGTTTTCTCCTTTTAATTTTTCTGCTATTCCTGGTTTTCCTAATGTTGTCCCTTCTCCGAATGAATGGGGCGGTTATTTTCCCATATTTGGGAAATGTGAAGAGGACAACCCTGCTCAGCACCTCAGTGAGTTTCATGAACTCATGCATCAGTGGGAGATACATCATGAGGATGTATTACTAAAGATGTTCATGTTCTCGTTAGCAGGGGATGCGCGTAAATGGTATCATTCTTTACCCCCTGCTAGCATTTCTTCACTCGATGAGTTCCATGCAGATTTCACCGCTTACTATCAGAATTTGTATCCCTCTGAGTTAATTTGTCATAACTGTTGTGGGGTATACCACAACTATATGCGAGATGAAATTGTTTCAGACGTAGGCTGTGAAGATGGTCTTGATGACCTGGATCATAAATCGATACTTTCTCCTCCCCATTCATCTGCATCAGAGGTGGGTTATGAAAGCGATGAATATCCCAGGGGGGAAGAGGATTCCCTGAGTGAGCTGATGGAGCAGGTGAAATATCTCTATGCCCAATTAGAAAGGTTGAAATATGAAGACTGTGCAGAGGATTTTCCAGCCTGGGAGGAAGAAGATGACCTGAGTGAACTAGTGGAGCAGGCAATATTCCCCACTCCCCAATGTGCAAAATTGGAATATGAAGACAACGAAGAGAATTTTCCAGTCTTCAAGGCAGATTATCTAAGCAGCTCTTTTGAAGAGATTATTGAAGATTTCTTGGATGCGTTAGCATCTGCCCCCGATGAGCCTGTTGTCTCAGATTTAAACGAAGAAGCCATTGTGGAAGAGGATTGCTCTTTATTCCTTCATGATATTTCCCATGATGTATTTACATTTGTGATTGAAGAGAAGGATCGGGAGACTGTTCCCTTTTTACAAGAGGGGAGAGTGCACAAAGAGGAGGAGAAACTAGAGAAGCAGTTGAGCGCGCATTTCCTATTCTATCCAGAGCGAATCGACAAGAAGCCACCGCTTGAGATCAGTGAGCCTAT
Source organism: Picea glauca (assembly GCA_000966675.3). Classification (NCBI taxonomy): domain Eukaryota; kingdom Viridiplantae; phylum Streptophyta; class Pinopsida; order Pinales; family Pinaceae; genus Picea; species Picea glauca. Next base: position 256,515 of record JZKD02S1992088.1, on the reverse strand, counting down.
GACAATTGTCCTCCTACCTGTGCTTGTCAGAGATATTCAACCACATGGGAACAGTTGTGTAGCAAAGGAGGTTGCATGTCGCCAATTTTCCGAAAATCGCCACTCATTCTATGACCCTATCAGTGAATACATGGAGTGGCATGTCCTTTACGCCTTCGAGCCACCCTATTTCATATCAACTTCAGCCTGTGAGCAGAAGTTGAAGAGTGTAGCCATTCTGTTGTCATGGTTACACCATCTGCTGGTGATCATCGACAGAAGGAAGGAGCTTCTATCCAGGAAGTTGCTTGAATGGCTATGGTGGAAGTTCGCTTTCACCTAGCCCCATGTAAAATATTTTATTAGCATTAGGACTGTATATAAATAAGCTCTTTCGAGCATGTATCTTTATTTTGTTGCTTTTATTTTTCGGCCTGTATTTTCAGTAGCGGGATGTTTTGAGCTTGACTCCATAGCCCAACAGCAAGGCACTGGAACTGCAAAATGAGTTCTTAGAGCATCACAGGGACGACTCTATCCCCCATGGAGCCTAATGTTAGCAACAATTCTTGTCTTGGGCCTGAGAGCATCCAGGTCTACAGGTTGCACAAAGAACGCCCAAGCGTAGCACGTAAAACCCCATTTCAGGCTAAAAATCAAGTGAGCGGGCGAAATTACGTTGTCAACGGCCCGGATTCATCTATAGAAGTAGATCGACGGACGACGGGAAATCACGGTTAGCAGAGTTGCACCGGGATCAGCGCGATGGATAGCGCCTATATTACATGCAAAACAGGTTATCAGTCGTCCATCCAAAGGACGCATAGTGTGTGATCTAGTCGCGTCGGTAGTTCGGCATTCGGGAGTTCGAAGGGTGACGGTTTATCGTCACTATACATCTAGAAACCCCGAACCCCGAAATGCCGAAGCGCCCAGAGTCGGGCCCATGGTCATGGCACTCAATCACAAGAGGCGCAGACTTGGGAAAAGGGTGCTGGCGTGCGCCATGTGACGGGACAGGCCCCAAGCCGCCGACGTCATATCAGTCGTCCGATCCAGTTGGGATAGGTGGAAGCCAGGCGGCGTTTCGGGAATCGGCATTTCAAGAGACAAGGGACCTCCCATCCACTACGACAGAAATTGTCGAAGTACAAAATGTCGATAAGTGCCTTTGAAGCTAAGCCCACGGTCCTAGCGCCAGGTCACGTCAAGCGAGCCCTGGAATGGACGTAGCCCCCTTTCCTCTTCGCCCCCTCTTTCCTTCTAATACCTGACCTTCTCCCTTCCACGTTGCTCAGAAACGTGCCCTCCTCTCTCCTAGGTGTCAAGCCCGCATGTTCTGCCATGTCCATCCACATGGCCCCTCCCTACCTCATTGTCCTCTCACCTTCCACCATCCACTTGTCCCCCGACGCTCCATGTTGCTTCCACCTATGTCATGTCCATACCCCGTGGCACTCCTCATCCGATGTCACCACTCCCATTCATTCACCATCGTCTCCATAGTATTGGCACCATCACCCCCGTCATACCCTCGTCCACATCCGTCGTAGGGGTCCCTCGCAGTAGTCCAGCAAAGCAGCATCCAAAGAAAGATCGTTCGACTGATCCAGGTGGCACCACTAGGAGACTGCCACATCTCAGAAGACAAAGTTGACTGAGGTCGTCCCCAGTCCCAAAGAAGCAATTATTGTGGCAGTTGGAAGTAGTTGAACATCATCGCTTCCATCAATGGAAAGTTCGGCAGAGGACTAGAAGCAGGTCGATTCACCTGCAAAAGGATAGTCTGGATTCTAATTGTGTCTGTCATAAGTGCACGATCATCCAGAGTCTACATGTGCAGACTACCAGAAGACATGTAGACGCAATGTTTTAATTGCAGTGTCTCGTTTTCGTTGCTGTGGTTTTTTTTGGAGTATATGAAGGCGTTTTCGCCATTTTTTAAGAAGGATCGATGCTTGAGCTGGGCTCCCGGTTGTAAAGTTTTGATGAAGCGTTGGTCGCTCTAGTTATGTATTGGCATTTGAGACTTCTTACTTTATGGATGTCATCCTCTTTCTATCCCTTTGTTTACACTGTGTTAGAACAACTCAGAATTGGAGGATCCAGTTGAGTTGTGTTGTTATAGGATGATGTAGGTTGGATCACTGTAATATTCGCAGGGTTTCTAATCAGTTCTTGTGCTTTCTCAACGCTGAATGGCTCGGAATTGGAGGATCCAGTCGAGCCACCTTTCAGTTCCTTGAAACTCGGGGTCAAGAGGATCTTGTCTTCTGAGTCTTTCCTCCTCAAGCTACCGAAGGCCTGATGCCCGAGGAAGTCTTGCTCACTCATCTCATTAAGTCTTCCATATATCCATCTTATACTCAACTTACTGACGAAAGTTGGATCAAGACCTCCCTTGTTTTTCACATACCAAGCCCGGCTTCTGAGTTAGAGAGATATATTCTTGAGCCTCTATCCATTCGATCACCCCATTAAACAAATCATGACATAAAACTGATGGGCGTCGGGCTCTGCTCCTGCAAGCAATCCAGGAGTGACTTCTGACGCTAACACAACCTACATCATATCTTTGTGTTTTGTTTGTTGTAAATTTTGGAGGAAACCATGATGCATCATGCACCTTTGCAATAAAACTAGCTCAAGATTATCCTAAGAGATAAATCAAAGGCTTGGAGTGATGTAGGGAGATGCCCATGCACATCATGCCTCAATATTTGACCCATCTATGAGAATGAGGGGAATGACCTAGGGGACAACATCCACTAAACCGGTTATTGAGGAGATATTTACCACCCAATAGTAGGAATAATCTAAGAATTCCACCCCCAAGCCAATCCATGATACAACTAAGGTGAAGGAAGCTCCTACATGCTCTAATCTCACTCAACCAAACCCATTATTCTCATGCTTAGCCAATTTTCTCACTATGAGGCACTCTAAGTTCTCATGAAACCATCAAAAAACCATGACACTCTCTTACACTTCCCTACATAATACAAGGAAGAGCTTTCATTTATATGTTTAACAAACCCTTGGGTATATTTTCCCCTTCCAATGCTCTTTAGTGCATGCAAAAACATTCCACCTATTGTTTTCCTTCTAGGAATAACTTGGAAGAAAAAACACTTGGCCTCAAAATAGTCAATGATTAGCAATAATAGGGTTGTAAGTTTGAAGGTGTTTGCTTAAGCTATTGTTGACATACTAACAATGGTTTCTCTCTCAAAATCATCCCATTTCTTCTCACATTTTCAGCAACACATCCCCAACTTATATGGACTCTTGCCACCACAATTCCTTGTGATTTTCTTGTCATTTGTAGTCATAAAACCATGGGAAAATATCCCCATAACATGGAAGAGTAAAATTAATTGGGGATCATGACTCCTCCCTTTTTCCCATAAATGGATGATAATGAAAGAAAAGGAAAGGAGAAACCTTTCCTTTCATGAGATCTACTCTATTCCCAAGGATATGACAACTTGTATTTGGTACACATAGTACATAAGTCAAATATTAATGGGAAATATTGTTGAGAAGCATGGGAAATAAAGGGTTGTATTTCCCAAGGACAATGACAAGGTCAAAACACCCAATCACCTCCTTCACTCTTCCCCTCTTGTTGTATAATAGTCCCTTTGTTGCTTCCTCAATCAACCTTTTTGGTGGACATTATATTATTGTTCATTTCCTTTATACTTGTGATTTTATAGAAACATAAGAACACCACAAAAAACATAGAAACCACGCCATAATCATAGCATAATATTAGGACTCGTACACGTTCACTAGTGGTTCCTTGGCCTTAGATTCTACACTAGAAATATTTATAATGCATTTCACATTATTAACAACATGGGGTCATTATAACTCAACCCACATGTCTTGACCCTTGTCACATAACCTCATTGTGAAAATATTACATGGTTTAACATATTATAATCCAAGGATCAAAATTGTGGTATTACAAAATGGAATACTAAAATCAGGATTACAAGCAATGAGAGACATAAGAGTCGGAGTGAAAAAAAATCAAATGTTTTTACTTATAACTCAATAGACAATCCTCGAGACCATAGGCTAGAAAAGGAGTTGCAACTAATTCAAGACAAAGCAAATTTCTATAAGTGATCTATGACTTCTTCAAGAGTCTTATTAGAGTATTGGATGATGAAAATATTATTTGGAGGTTGAGGAATACTTTTTCACAGAGGATTCCAAAGATTGAGGAAGAGGAGATCATTAATGTTCCATTGCATGGGCACAACACATGGAAGATTGGACACAAGAAATTGAGATCAAGAAAAGAATTTAGAATGGATGTTGAGATTGCATGGTATGAAATTTGGGATGCAATGTTAGATCTTGAGTTCAAGATAAATATTTTTCCCAAGAAATCATGGGAACTATGGGGAGGCCAATGTAAAGCCGAAAAATGCTTATAAATCAAATTGACTAAACAAATTTGGAATAAATTAAGTACAACACCAACAACTAATATAATAAAACTAGAAACTAGATGTAAATTCAAAATACATGTAAATAATAAATGCATGTAACCAAAAAGGAAAGAGGAATGGAGAAATTACCCAGTATCACATGAAGAAAACTCGACTTACGAAAGATATGCAACCATCGACTCCAATTGAGCAGAAATCTACAATGGTAACTTATATTGGAAACCACAATTGGGGGATGGCTCTTCTCCCAACCAACTCCTCAGTCGATATAACTAAAATCCCCTAATCCCTCAATCAATGACTTATGCCAACATCTATTCCTATGTATTTCTCATGAAGCCCAAGTTCCAAAGAAAAACTGCCAAGGGTCAAGATCGTCCAAGGAAAATATGCCTTCATCACCTCCTCAACATCCATTAAATAGTTATTCTTCAATTCTCTCCATGAAAAAATTCCCATGTATAGACTCCACTTGTTTCCCAAGCATTTAACTATTATCTTTACTTTATATTGCAAATTTTAGTTATTTTTACTTTACTTCTACTTTATTTACAACTTTGATTGGTTTTTCCTTTAATTTTTACTTTATTTAATTTTAGTTATTAGTTTCTTCTTTTTTACTTTCTTTTATATAATCAGTTTGTTGTTGTTGTTGTTGTTGTTGTTGTTGTTGTTGTTGTTGTTTATATATTTATTATTATATAATACAAGGAATTACATACTTTCCGTCTTCAAGGAACTTTATCTCAAATTTAACTTTAGTTATGTTACTTGTAGGATTTACATTCTTCCCATATCTTTCACACCACCACCATGTACGACAACTAGTATAATAGACACCCAGGTGATTGGAGCAGGCATCAAAATTCTACATCACAACTCCAGGGAAGTGCAAGTACAACTCTATCCATCTTCTCAACTTTTTTAATTAGGCTTAAATACTATTGGCATAACCTGGGCCCTAAGGCATGAGGCCTTATCTATCCAAGTAGGTATTTGGTCTAGTACACTAACCCACATACCCCGAGTATATTGAAAGGCTAACCTAAACTTCCTCCCCAACTCTAACTAGGCACTCAGCATCAAGCATCGAAAGTTTAACCTCACACTAGAAAGTTCAAGTCCAACCCTTCTTCCAAACTTCCAATGTCAAAACTCTAGTATCAGGTACTTTGGCCTACTCAAAATGTTAATATGTCGCACCAAGCATCAAGTAAGGTAAGAGAACCACTAACATATGATTATTAATTCAGTTTGTCCCTAACTCATAAGGTGTTACTTTGTAGGTATTCTCCTTCGTAGGTGTGGGATCCCACGAGATCATTGAATGAACTAGCCCTCTTGGCCTATTGTTGAATTCTCTGTCAATCATCACCTCACGGCATGCAACCAATGCATTGGTTATAATCATAAAATCATCATCTCATATAAAACAATTGCATGCTAATTGTCATGTGTCATCATGAGAACACAACATCATTGTCATCATAACATATTGAATAGTAAGAAATCGTATGCCCAAGCATGCCACCATGAGAAAATATCATCATGAAATATAATCATCAAAGAACTATAGGCATGTGAACTTGCAACATGCCACAACATCATGATATATCACCATCAAAATAATATCACATCATCATCAAAATACTTAGATGAAATTACAACATGTTAGCATAAGCATTACATCAACATAAATAGAATGGAACCACAAGTTAGATAATGCATGTGTTTACAAGTCTACATAACATCGTGAATACGATAATCCTCTCAAAACATAACCTATACAGGAAAATAAACCATCATGAACACTCATATCATGATCAATCAACTTAGTGCATAACATATAATAAAATATCATGAACATTCATATCATGATTCATTAGAAAATTTGAAATCACTATTATGCATGAATATATAAGCAATAATTACCAGATATCACATCTAATGCAAGAAAAACCATCAAAATATCCATCTAGTATATGCATATTATCTTGTTAAGTTTGTCATTCTAGGCTAACTCTACAATAGGTCATCAAGAAATGCCTTCATGAAATACTATGTGTTATGTGATATTGCCAAGATAACGATCGACCTTTTATTATAGTTCCTCATCTTACAATAAGAGTAATGAAATTTTATGGGGTGTGACATATGAACAGATGCTATCTTTTCCATGTATTTTCCTCATCTGGGTACACTTGTTAAAACTTTCAAGTAATCCCCCCATAATCTAGAGCCACAACAATCTAGGCAAGTATTCATATCTGAACAGTGAAATTCCACAACAAGTTATTACTAGAATACATTGGACACCTTAAATCATCAAATTTCCATGTTTATCATGACATTATTAAGTGCATCTATTGTCAACTCACCCTCTTTTTGATGTCTTATAGTTCTCTATATATTTTTTACTATTCCCCAAGGTGCTAATGTCACCTTGCATACCTGGATTAACCCATTCCAAGGAATGTTGTAGCCAAATGGACACTAGGTCATCATATTTTAAGTTTTCTAACGTGATTTATCCACTTCTTCCCATGAAATATTCTCTCTTGGCAATTTATTCCTTACGACAATTATATTTTCCCTAGTTTAATTTCATCACCCAAAATTTTGACCTTACTTTCACTCCTATTATAGTTTCACTCCAATGAGTATGCACTCTGCATACTTTCGATAGAACCATAATGAGATAAACCGGAAATGCATGAAAAATTGTGTTTCTTGAAAAGAAACATATTTTCTTCATGTATTTACAACCTTAATAGAACCAATTATAGTTTCACTCCAATGAGTATGCACTCTACATATTTTTGATAAAACCATAATGAGATAAATTGTAAATGCATGAAAAAAATATGTTTCTTTTCAAGAAACACAATTTTTCATGCATTTCTAGTTTATCTCAATATGGATATATCAAAAGTATGCAGAGTGGGTACTCATTGAATGAGCAATTTAATTCCACAACGAACGAGTTCCTATGCTTGAAATTTGAGTAAATCTATAAGGAGACAAGTTGAAAATATAATTAAAAAATATAGTTTTCTTCCTTTCCCTCCAAAAATATTTACCCTTGTGGTTGGCATCATCATTTTGAATCTTATTGATTCTTTTAAAGTTGATTTTGGTAGTACATTTTTTGTTTTGATACCCATTTTTAACCTCAAAATTCCCCTAATGGTGGAGATTTTTTTCAACAAGGTGTCAAGCCTTGCTTTCCCCATTAGAGTTTTTTCACACTCATTAGGGATGTGGTGTCATATCTTTTTTCCTATCAAACCCCAATGTCACCCACCTATGAACCAAAGGTACTCATGCATGGGTATCATAGTTTGATTAAGATGCATGCATGGTTACATTGTCACTATCAAATGACCTAGTTCTTCTCTTTTTGTTGGTTAGGTTAGGTAGGTAGATCTTTACACTTTTTCTTAGTTAATTATTTTGATTAATATGCATGCACGATTAAATTGCCACTAACATATGACCTAGTTCTTCTCTTTTTGTTGGTTAGGTTAGGTAGGAAGTTCTTTCCAATTTTTCTTAGTTAATTTCCAATATTTTCCTTTTCATCTTTTCCATCATCTAGTCATGTTTCATAACTAGAGTTTGAGAAGAGGAAGAGGGGACTTGACTCCATGCCCCAATGGATAAGGCACATGTCTACTCACCCATTAGTATATTTCTTGGCACATTTTAGGGAGGATCCATCCCACAAAAGAGCCAAATGTTGTCACCTGAAAATACCCCTTGTACAAATTTTACATTATTGACATTTTCCCCTAATTGGGTTTTTGTTATCTTGGAATTACACCTTGAAATACATTGTTTTCACCATCAAAAGAGGAATTTTATGGCCTCTTATTGTCATTCACTATCTAGAAAGGGATAAGAATCAATAAGTTTTGTGAAGGCTACCATAAATTTCACTTGACATATCAAATTTTGGTCAAACTTGTGGAATTGCAAAGAATACATATCAGAGTACTAAAGGAAGAAAAGTTCAAACTCAAAAGGGCCAAAATTGGAGAGATACATCAGGACAAAGGTCAGGGAGAAAGACAGTCTCAAAATTAGGATTTTAAAGGTACACAACTTACAATTTGCTTAACTTTTGATTGGAAGATCTTTTTTGGTGATTCAAAATTTGTGATAAAGAGAATAACGAGGAGTATTATTATTTTTGTCCTACATGTCAAAGGTTGCTCCAAAAATTACGTCACGAACTAAACCTCTAGAAATATCAACTGTGACTCGGGAAGAAAGATGAGATTTTTCACCAGTTATCCAAATTGAAGAACCAATTTAATGAATTGAGTGTTAAGTCAATAACAAGTAATGATTATATGGAAAATAATATGGATGAAAATAGGGAGCATATGGAAAAGAGGATGGATGAAAATAGGTTACAAATGGAAAAGAAGATGGATAAAAATATGGAACAATTGCAAAATTCCATGTCAACCATATTGTTGCATACCCTAGATGAGATATTCCCTCAAGGAGATATCATGACACAAGGAAATCATGTAAATGTGAAGGAAATAAATATTGATCCCCAAAATCATGATTATTCACTACCTCCAAATCCGCATCTTTGGGGGTTCCACTTGGCACCAATGAACTACTTAATTCTCAAGATCAATATGAGGAAGTTTGATGGTAAAGATCATATGACATGGATATTCTAGATGGATTAAGTATTTGATATACACCAAGTTCCAACCATACAAAAGGTAATTCTTGCATCCTTGTATTTTGAAAATTATCAATTTGTCTGGTATCAATAGCTTTGTGAAAGAAAAAATGATTATATTATCTCTTGGTCCATTTTGCACAAATGAATTGATAGCACATTATGAGCATATTAAGAGCGATACATTCTTTAGTCAATTGATAAATATTTGAAAAAAGGGTCCAATTACATAGCACATTTAGCAATTCCAAAAACTAAGCCTGAAGGTAAAACATTCAAGAGGATAATTTGTTAGATCTCTTTATGGGCACTTTAAAGGAGAAAATTCAACATGACATGCATCTTTTTGAACCTAAATCCATATATCATGTTTTTAATATGGAAAGGAAAGTTGAAAGTAAAAATATGGCCACTAGAAGAGTGATCTCTAACAACTATAGAGAGCACCATGCTCCATCTCCTAACCTCACTCAACCTACAAGGTTGATACCTCAACAAATGTATGAAAGAAGAGAAAATGGACTATATTTCAATTGTGATAGAAAGTACAATAAGGGGCATAATGTGGTGAGAAGAAATTATTCTAAATAGATTGTGAAGAAGAAGATCAAGAATTGGAACCATTGTAGGATATAAAAGTAGAAGAGACTACTCCAACCATATCATGGCATGCATTGGTTGCCATCAATACTCCACAAACCCTCAATATAGAAGGATATATCAAAAATAAAAATTTGATAGTGTTGATTGATTCTGGTAGTACCCATAACTTCGTTAATTAAAAATTAGTGAAACTTCTCAATTTTTTTGTATTTGCAGCACCAAATTTTCAAGTAATGTTTGCAGATGGAGGTACCATAAATTGTACATGGAAGTGCCATAGTATTAATCTCAATATGGGGGAGTATTTATTGGATATTCCCATGATTTCAATCCAAATAGGTGGTTTTGACGTTGTATTAGGGGTCCAATGGTTACAATCATTGGGAACAATGGCTCTTAATTTTTAAAAATACTTCATGAGATTTTCCTCATAATGCAAGGAAACTGAGCTCATAGGTATCCAAGGGAATCCCTCTAAAGTGATAAGATCTAAAATCATGACAAAATTACTCAAAAAGGGACATTATGGTGTACTTGTACAATTGTGCTCACTATATGTTCAAACATCTATACCTTTTGCTCCAGTGAATCTCCAAAATGTTATTGGCAATCATTTCAAGTTATTTGAAGAGATTCCTAAGGATCTTCCACCTGCTCAAGATCATGACCATGATATTCATTTGCAACAAGGAAGTGCATCACCTAACATTAAGCCTTAGAGGCACCCATATGCACAAATGAGTGAGATTGAGCATATGATTCAAGAAATGTTAGAGGTTGACATCATTCAACGTAGTCAAAGTTTTTTCTCTTCACCAATGGTGATGGTTACAAAAAAGGATGGTTCATGGCGTATGTGTCTATATTATAAACAAATCAACAAAATGGTCATTAAAGATAAGTTTCCTAATACTATTATTGATGAATTATTTGATGAATTGCAAGGAGAAATTTTTTTACTAAGTTGGATTTGCGCTCTAGATATCATCAAATTAAAATGAGGCAAGAAAACATTCCAAAAAAATCCTTTAGAACACATGAAGGTCATCGTGATTTTTCGGTGATGCAATTTGGCCTTACTAATGTCCCTTTGACATTTCAAATCTTGATGAATTCTATTTTCAAACCCTTTCTCATAAAATTTGTGTTAGTATTTTTTGATGATATACTAATCTACATCAAATAGTGGGAAGAACATGTACAACAAGTTGACATGTTGTTAAAACTATTGGAAGAGAAACAATTATATGAAAAGTCTTCCAAGTGCTCCTTTGGGGTTCAAGAAGTGGAATATCTAAGTCATATTGTATCTCATGAAGGTTTCAAAGTGGACCCTAACAAAATTAAATATATGATAGAATGGCCAATTCCAAAAACCTTGAAGAATCTTAGAGAATTCTTCGGATTGACACGATATTACCGCAAGTTTGTCAAGAATTATGGTCAAACAGCAGCACCTCTAACAACATTATTAAAAAGGGGGGCATTTTCTTGGACTCAATAAGAAACCAAAGATTTTGAAAAGTTTAAGGAGGCTATGTGTATAACTCTTACCCTGGCCATGCCTAACTTCACAAAAACCTTTATTATGGAATGAGATGCCTTAGGACATGGCATTGGTGCAATTTTAATACAAGAAGGAAGGCCCCTTTCCTTTGAAAGTGGTCATATTAAAGGAAATAACTTACTCAACCCCATTTATGAAAAGGAAATTTTGGTCATACTACATGCAGTTAAGAAATGGCGCCCTTACCTAATAGGAAGATATGATAACACCTATCCATGGGGTGCTAGGTAAAATTAATCATTCATTAAAATACATACGCTATAAGATCTTTGTTTTAGTATAATTTTGTTACTCCATAAATCCTAAATCTTTTAAATTCGAATATGTTATATTTTTATTTTCCACCACAAGTTTTGCAAGAATGTTATTAGATGTTATAAGGCTAGAATTACATAATTGAGTAAAATTCTCATAATTATTTCACAAGGAAAGGAAATAAAAAGTATTTCAGAATTGAGAAAAAACTCATAATTGAAAAGAAATTTTATAGTGAGATGAAAAAGTTCATAATTGAACGTATAACTCAAAGAAAAATATCATAATAGAGAAAAATTTCATCATAGGTTGGAAAAAGCTCATAATTAAGTATGAAACTCGTGCATGAATTGTAATTACTTAGTTCACATGACATCAAGCTTATTCATGACTTGTAACTACCTAATTCACATGCCATGAAGGATATCTCTAATCCCTTCTAAATTCCTACAAGAAGAGGCCAAATCAAGGAGATGGGGAGCTAGAGTTTGAGAGTGGTTACGCTGGAAAAATAGAGAAGGAAGCTCAAGTGGCTAAGGAGGAGAATTGGAAACTTGGAACTAGGAGGAATGCATATTTCTTCTAAGGTAAACGCTGATGTATTTCTCTATTTCATATTAATATAGATCTATGGTTTCCCCCTTTCATGGTGTTCATGTTTAGTGGTAAATGTTAGATTTGATCTCACCTTGAATAGATAAAAATAGATTTGAATTTACTAACGCTAGTCGGAGTTGTATAATCGGTATTTGTTTGTTGCTTGTGTGCATGAAGTGGATCACATGAGTTGGAGATAGTATCTTGAGATATGCATCAGCCTGACACGTGAGGACAACCTTCAATAAAGAGCTATACCATTCTCTCCACTAGTGTAAAAGGAAACGAATTTAGTTAGATCTAGGGAAAATTATTAGGAGTCTAGCTTCATTGTCTGTCTTGGACCAAGGCCAGGTCCAAGGGAGGTTTGGCTTATCCATGGGTCAGATTTATCCACAACAAAATTGGTGGCTCCATTGGGGAGAACATTTTTCTTCTTCCTTGAATCTTAAGGAGTTTTTCCCTTAAAATAGGGTTCCAGCCTTCAAATCAAATTCTTTAACTTTTTGTGTAGAATCTGAAGGAAATAACTATAGATATGGATTCATCTCAAAAATTTAGTCTATTTCAAGAAACAAATGTCCAAACCGGTGTCTGAAAAGAGAAATTATTGTTGATTTAAAATCATCTATCTTGCAGATTTTTCATGGCAGCCACATAGACGGTTTGGCTAATATATTTTGATAGAGATCTCAGATTGCAGAAATACCAAATCCATTAGATAGATGATTTCTTAGGCTTTATTTTTATATATTACATCATATATTTTTGGTAAATACAAAGTGTACCACAGCCCCTTCAAATTTATTCTCCCAAACTCTAGATCTCCATTAGATCCTTTTTCCAAGTTTTGGGTTTTTAATCATGTAGAGACATCAGAGTGTTCTTGGAAGCCTCAATATTGATATCCTACAGCTCTTTGTTGTTTTTTGTTGGTTTTTGGTTTGAATATTTATTTTCTTGATTAATTTAAGAAATTTTTTATATCTCAATAGAAAACGATTAAAAAAAAATTGCTTGCATAAAAGCATTTGAGCATTAGAAAACAAAAGTGCATCATTGTGTTTGGTTAAAAGATCTCATTTATATTTTGTCTTGTCTTGTGTGGTTGCTTGGTGATCGTGAGGTTTTTTATTGTAAAACTTTCAAAGGAAAAACTCTCTTCCCTTCCTTAGTTAGCATTCATTGAAAGTGAAAAGATTGCATTTTTGCACTTCATTTTTGCATTGTTTGGAAAGAGTCAAGAATACATTATTAAAGTTTCATTCATTTCCATTGACTTAACAATATCCATAAGAAAAATATTTCATAATATAAAATCAACTAGACTCTTTTTCTTTCTAGCACACCAACAATAGATAAGACTTAGGGCCTTGGTGCGGGATTGGAGACTGAACTCTCCAATGCCACAAAACGAAACCTACAAGTCATTAATGAGTGTTTAAATTCATTTTTACAACCAGTGTGTCGAGGGCCTCCTCTAACATGGGAGTTAAGCACGAGGTCTCATTGGAGCAAGTAGGGCGATTACCCCTCTCTGCTTTTCTTGGTGTTTTCTAGATTTCTTCTACTACATATCTGGGGGTTTCATTAGTGTCGACACCTCCATGTGAGGTAGCGCATTCGAAGCTTTGGGTTTAGTTACCCTACCCTTACATGTGGTCGAACCTACAATTGTTCGCCCTATTGTTAATTGTGAAGTGGTAAACTTAGTGGTCATTCCTAGTTAGTCACATAGGTGACTACAAGTGGGATATACATGTGGTACATGGGGCATACATTCAATCACGATATAAGTTCCCTAGGAGAGTGCCTGCCTTAATAAAGGATACTTGTATTGGTTAGGGTTGTTTCGCATAGATTATCATAACTACTCCTCACATATTCGCTATCCAATCTTGTGGGGACTTCATCTTCCCCAGAGGGTTGGTTTTCGAAAGGCATCTTGAGCCTTTGTTTTGCTTGTTGTTGGCCTAGATTTGTTAGGGGGTGTGTTTTTTGGTTTCGAGTCTATGTCGACCTTAGGTTGAATTGTTTTTTGGTGTGTATATATTTCATTCACCGTGGTTGAACAACCACGTCATTGGTCCCATCGATTACGAGGTCTGCACCTATCATAGAGGAATAGCCACCTCTTAAGCGGCACAAAATAGGTGACCGAGAATTCGAAGAGTTTGATAGAAGGTTAGAGGAGAGTGAGTTTGTTGAAGTGGAAGTGGTCGACGAAATTCCTCCACCCAACTTTAATCCTCCTTTGACCAGTCCTGATAGGCCCATACTTTTCTAGCTTAGGGACTTCTTTAGTGAGCATTTCTCTTTGTTTAGTGACCCTCACATCATGTCGAGACCAAGTGTTTCATCCAATGTAGTTGACCCTTCAGGCCCATTGAGAAGTGTGACAGGGGGAATTCTATCAATGTCCACCTTGTTGTCCCTAAGAGCCACTGGACCTACATCGTTCATGCCCATTTCCTAGGGTGTCTCTATTTGTGATTCCCACATCTGGATCTTCTTCCAATGGAGGGCTAAGCCTTGGTTTCAGCATGGGGAGTGGAATTCCTTCCACCTCCACCATTCATATGAGCGACCTGGTAATGTTGAGTGTGGGTTTTCCTTTCGGACGGAATATACCTAGTGGGTTTGGTGTTTTCCTTAGTCATTCTGGGGGCATTCATGTTTTCGAGGGATTTATTATCCCCTAGTGTAGCACACATTTTCCTGGGAATTCCTTTCTCCCACACCCCCTAGGGGAAACTTTTCACAGTGGGGTGGATATCCCTCTATCCATACATTTGGTTCTAGGGGGGGGTTCCCTGGGGCTACTTTTGGTCTAGGAGGTAGTTTTCCTTTTGGGTCTATGTCTTCTCATGGGGGGAATTCCCTTGGGTGCATGTCTAGTCATGGGATAAATCACGCTCCTGGGAGTGCTTCCATCCCTGGGGGAACTCACCTTTCTGGAACACCCAATCTCTATAGAAACACCAACATGGGGGGACCTCAAAGTTCATCTGAGTCTCAAGGTGCTTCATCCTCTTCCCACTATTCATTCACTCATATGTTGTTGCCTTTCTTGGTGACATTGGACTTGCCTGAACTTTCGCATTTGACAAATGACCCCTCATGGTCGATTATACTTGTGAAGCTCCCATCCGGCATGCCCAAGTTTAACAAAAAGGTGGGGGAAGACTGATCCACACACATAATGACTTATCATTTGTGGTGTTCATCCAACTCTCTGATGGATGATAGTATCTAATTGCATACTTTCCAGGGATCCCTGATCGGAGGTGTCGTGAAATGGTACAATGAACTCAAAGGTGATTCCCTTAGTAGTTTCAATGACTTGGCTATGGTGTTTCTAACCCATTCTCAGTTGCCTATATAGAATGAGATAGGAACAAAGATATCGAATTCTTTGCATCAAGATACATCTACCCACATCTCTTATCATATGCATGAGTAGCAATGACGACGTAGGATGATCAAGACCCAGATTCCTAACCAACTCCTAATGGAGTGGTTCACAAAGTCTCTCTTACCACCCATTTCTAAGTATGTTTCTATGGCAGGGGTGGCTACCAAAGAGCAGGCCATATTTCATGCAAGGCACTTAGATTTGATTTATTCTCAGTTTATCACCCTATACGATATTATCTTGCATGATCCTCGATTGTCAACAGATCCAAAAAATACAAACACGGGACCCCATGTCGATGGTGTGGTTGGTTTTGTTTCCCATGCCTCTGTAGGCCAGCTAATTGATCAAATGGGTGACATGAATATTTCTCCAAACCCATCGGTTGTTGTACCCATTGCACAATCTTCTCCAATCCCCATTCAAACCTCCAAGGTGAATTTGGTGCAATCCATGCAACCGAGGAATCCTAAGGAACCTATAGGAAAGTGTTAGAATATAGAAGATTGTGTGCTCGTTTTACCATTGACGATGCCCTCGTCACCCAACCATAGGCCTAAGCCACCCTCCGAGCACCTTAACCTTGACTGAGAATTACCCTGGAAGAAAACCCTAGGCTAGATAGCCAAACAAGGTGTAGTGCATCTTCCTCCAAGGATAGTGCACCAACAATAGTTGATCAGATAGTCCAAACCCTAGCCAAGAGATAGTCCAAGCCAACACTGAAACTGCTAGCTGCAGCAGCTGCACCTGCAGCTCTCCTCCACACATGCACACTAAACTGGGAACTGCAATGTGAACCACTTGTTGTCTGCAATTCTGAGATGTTGTCAAATGAGAAATGGTGCCCTGTATTTATACTAGTTCTGCCAGATTTGTTGGGGCCGACTTCTCCTTCTGGATATGTGTCTGTTCAGTATATGATTATTATTTATGACCGACTTATTCTCTTGGAGGCTAATAACCTAATATAAATTATCTTCTTGAGTCGACAAGACTTCTAGGGTTATTAGCCAACTTATTAGAGTTTCTCTTGCTTCCTGGAGTCTTATATTCTCGTCAGGTTCACACGTGGAGGTAAATACCTCCCGCAGCTACCATAATATCAACACTCCCTCCTAGCTAGGGAGGTATTACAGGTAATGGTCTTGAGCACA
>JZKD02S1992088.1:206923-229535 GCA_000966675.3 Picea glauca | reverse complement strand
TACTCAAGCTAGAGCTCGTGGAAACAACTTCCCTCTTATTGAAAAATGAAGAAATGACTCTCCAAGTTAGGAGGGAGCACTGAAAACATTATTGAAGACATTCATCCTTAAATTTCAAAAAATAGTCCATCTTGGACAGATGCCTTCCTGTTCGGAAAGTGGATTGAGATTTCTGACGGACAGTGACTTTCCATTATGGTTAACATGGGAAGTAGTCTGATT
Source organism: Picea glauca (assembly GCA_000966675.3). Classification (NCBI taxonomy): domain Eukaryota; kingdom Viridiplantae; phylum Streptophyta; class Pinopsida; order Pinales; family Pinaceae; genus Picea; species Picea glauca. Next base: position 229,313 of record JZKD02S1992088.1, on the reverse strand, counting down.
GTTGATGTATCATAGACAGTGACTTCCCATTGTGGTTAACATGGGGATTGGTCTAGGGCAGTCTCTCTTCTTGAGGGTTACTCAAGAAGACTGGCCTGCCTCGCCGGATAGCGATTCCTCATTGTGGTTAACATGAGGAATGGTTCGTTTTGGAGGTTGATGCAAGACAGTCTTTTCCTCTTGTGGTTAACAGAGGAAATGGTCCGAACATTCATTCCTTAGGGTTATACATTCTCTCCAGGGTGCACTTTGATTAGTGTAGGGGGAATGGCCCAGGGTGGGGAATGGTCCAGGCTCAGCAATCAGGGACAGACATTCCTTAGGGTTGTACATTCTCTCCAGGGCGCACTTTGATAAGTGTAGGAGGAATGGCCCAGGGTGGGGAATGGTCCAGGACAATCATTCCTTAGGGTTTATACATTCTCTCTAGGGTGCACTTTGATTAGTGTAGGAGGAATGGCCCGGGGTGGGGAATGGTCCAAACATTCCTTAGGGTTTATACATTATGTCCAGGGTGCACTTTGATTAGTGTAGGAAGAATGGCCCAGGGTGAGGAATGGTCCATGCTCAGAAATCAGAAACAATCCTTCTTCCTTGTTTGTGAAGAATAGGGCAGATAGCCCATTGTTGATGAGGGCAGATATTCTTTCAAATCTCACAAACATGAGTGAAAGAATGGCCCAGATGATTCAATTTATTGTTAACAATATTTTCTATGCAGGATGGCATCAGATGATTGTTATGGAGACTACCTATCTCCAAACAGTAGAGATATACTACTGTGGTGGATATATTCCACTATTTTGAGGCAGATATTCTTTCAGATCTCACAGATGTGAGTGAAAGATTGGCCCAAACAAATCAGTTTATATCATAACATTGTTTCTGTGTAGGTTTCTATCAGATGTTCGTTATGAAGATAGTAGATATAGACTACTGTGGTGGATATGTTTCACTGTTTGTGAGGCAGATATTCTTTCAGAGCTCACAGATGTGAGTGAAATATTTGCCCAAATAATTCAGTATATATCATAACATTGTTTCTATGCAGGTTGCTATCAGATGTTTGTTATGAAGACTGTATGACAGTAGATGAGGACTACTATGGTGGATATGTTCCATTGTTTGCAACCTTACGTTGTTGATCAAGTACTTGTGTGTTACTTGGTGTGGTAGTGAACCATTGCATTGTAGTTATGTACTACTATGGATAGACACAGTTGTGTTCTATTTTTGTCGTAACTGCCTTGAAGACTATCAGCAGTTTATTGGAAGTAATCACCATCCAGACGAATGATGAACAAAGATTTTCCAGACGAAAATTGGTTCAAAGCATTTACTCCTCTAGATTATAAGAGTAGCTATTGTATCACTCTATGGTGTGAGTGACTTATCCAGCATCATGTCTAATTACTCAGATAAAGTATGGTTCTGAGAGATGATGCAGTTGATGGTGATGGTGATGGTGATAGTGATGCTCATGATCTAGTCATGAAATAGTCTAGATGACTATATTGGTGCTACCGGGTAAATGGTATGTTTTGTGCTCAAGGCCATTACCTGTAAATACATCTCTAGCTAGGAGGGAGTGTTAATATTATGGTAGCTGCAGAAGGTATTTACCTCCACGTGTGAACCTGACGAGAATAGAAGACTCCAGAAAGCAAGAGAAAACCCTAATGAGTTGGCTAATAACCCTAGAAGTTTTGTCGGCTCAAGAAGATAATTTATATTAGGTTATTAGCCTCCAAAAGAAGAAGTCGGCCAGAAATAATAATAAAATACTAAACAGACACATATCCAGAAGGAGAAGTCGGCCCCAGCAAATCTGGCAGAACCAGTAAAAATACAGGGCACCAGTTCTCATTTGACAGCATCTCAGAATTGCAAACAGCAAGTGGTGCGCATTGCAGTTCCTAGTTTGGTGCACACGTGTGGAGGAGAGCTGCAGGTGCAGCTGCTACAGCTAGCAGTTTCGGTGTTGGCTTGGATTACCTCTTGGCTAGGGTTTGGACTATCTGATCAGCTTTTTTTGTGATGCGTTATCTTTGGGGAAAGGTGCGCTACCCTTTGTTTGGCTATCTAGCCTAGGGTTTGCTTCCGGAGAAATTCTCAGTCAAGGTTAAGGTGCTCAGAGGGTGGCTTTGGCCTATGGTTGGGTGACAAGGGTATCGTCAATGGTAAAACGAGCACACCATCTTCTATATTCTAACAATGGACACCTTGGTTATCACCCTTATTTCCATTTGGTGCCCATGTTGTGATTTCTTGTAGGCCCAGGAACCCTCCTGTAGACCCGCCATGACTTGATGTTGAGCCTCATTATTCTCTCTTCATCTGATATTTTGTCCATATACCGAGGGAGGTCCCATCTTTTTATGTTACTTTAAAATTTCATATGCATTTGTTTCTCATGTCTCGATTCATATTGTTGCATTGTTGTTTCCTTGAACTTGCTTATCGTTATTGTTACAACCCTTGACCCTTCACCTCTTTCATTATTTGGCCTCCATTTTGTGACCATTTACCCATGGAGAGAATTGCTACTAGGAATGGACCTCACTTGTCGTACCCATTTTCATTTATGTTGCTTAGGTCGGTTTCATGTGCTTGGAACATAGAAGCATGTTGTTAAGCCACTTTTTCTCTCCAGACAAGCTAACTTTTAACTCTTTTTCATGCTCATTAAACCATGAAAAAGACACATGGTTGAGCTTACTTTTCACACTTTTTTGTGCTCCTTAAACCATGAAAAAGATACCTTTAGAGTAAATGTTTACCTCTTTTTTAGACTCATAAAAAGACACGAAAAAAACACCTAACGAGTATACTTTTAACTCTTTTTTAGACTCGTTAAAACTGAATGAAAAAATCATTATCGAGTACACTTGTATCTCTCTTTTTCACTCGGTAAACCATGAAGGAGACTTCAAACCAAAAAAAAACAAAAAAAAGAGGGGGTGGGGGGGTTACCATTGATATATTCATGAAATGGAAGAGTTTTTTGTGTCACCCTTGAACATGGAACCTGTTTGAGTCAGTGTCTTATAGTTGGGTTATAGCTTTTTTAGGATTTGTACGATTAATATGAATCACATATACTCCTCTAGCTAGTTACTCTTCCAGTCATCATGGAGAGTGCTTCAATGTCTCCTACATTATTTCATTATAATGGTCATGCTCTTTATTCTTTCTAGCAAGTCATCATAATGTTGTCCTATATGTTCAAGGGAAGTTAAGCATGAATCATCCATCTATAGTTTTGTTAACCTTTCGAGTCAGCCATCCCTATATCAGTTGTACTAGGTGATTTTAAACTGAGAAGTAGGGTTTAAACCCTAAGGTGCTAACACATTAGGGCCTTAGGGTCTAAACCCTAAGAGAAGGATTGCTAGAGTGAAAGCACATTTGGGCTCTAGCAATCGTTTCTCCTTTCTTAATGCTTCAACTAGAATAAAATCAAATGTCTAGGGATAAAATCCTAAAGTGTTAGCACTTTAGGGCTTTAGGAATCAAACCCTAGAAAGGATTCCTTCACAAATTTTGGAAAAAATTAACCTTATGAGAGGAGGAAGAATTTATTTTCCTCTCTTAAGGTTTCACCAAGCAAGGCGTCTAGCATGAAAAACTAAATTTACCATGAGACATAAATAGCATGAAAATGAAATTGCAGAAAATTCACTTACTTCACCAAGAAACCATGAGATAAAACCTTAATTTCATAAAATTCCCTCCAAAATCAGCAAAAGCATCCACAATTTGACCCTCCAAGAATAGTGCATGAATGTAGAAGATATACATCCCAATTGGGTGAAAATTTTAGAGGTTACTCTCACAAAGGTGAGAAGTGATGATGAAAAATGAAATGCAAGGGTGGTCTATTTATATGAGGTCGTCCTAAACCAATTTTTCCACATAATTTTGTCAATTACAATATAGAATAGGGCCAATGCCTTAATTTTCATCTACAATATGCCAAAAATGAAAAATACATGAAATAAAATCCTAAAAGGGTGATTTCATATGCTAGTGATGCAGGATCATCGTCAGCAAAGCGTGAGTGGGGGACAACTCAACATCCCAGTGCGCATTTTGAAGAAATTTTGAATTTCAAAAAAAAGCATGTCATGAAATATTTTGAAAAGACTGTAATCAATGAACATCTTTAATGTTTAGAAGTTGAGCCATCGTAGGAGATCAATGGGGGATGTATTTGCTTTAGTGTAGCCAGATGCAGTACAAATTCGATGCATTTGCTCTTATCTATCTGTCTCATACATTTATTGTAATAAACCTTAGTAATTGTAAGCTTTTAATTCGATAGGATAGCACTCAGGAAGTCAGAGGGAAAACTCCATGAGCCCTCTTGTATAAATAAATATATCGTTGCCCAAAAGAGGTTGTTGCAGTTATTGACATAGTTGTTGAAGATTATCGTTGTTGTAATTGTATTTGTTGTAGAAGTTGTGGAGACTGTTGAATCTTATCAGAGTGTATGATCCCATGTATATTTTCATTTGAATGAATATAAAAGACCAGTGTTGATCCCAAATGTCTGGTGTTGTTATTGTTGTGTCTATCTGAATGAATGGTAGGATTTATGTTTAATTACAATTCTCTGTTATTTACTTGTTCTTATGTTTATGAATGCATTTACATGGTTGAATGTATGAACCTGTGAGAGTTTTAGATAAGTTTCAATTGTTTCTCTTCACGAGCTTTTGCAAGAAGTGCATATTGTCCCCAAGGAATGAGTTGACAGAGTTTGTTCTGACTCAAAAGCTCAGGAGAGATAACTTGAACTTTTATTTGCAAGAAGTGCATAGTGTCTGCAAGGAGTGTGTTGAAGGATTCTTTTGACTCAGAAACTCAAGAGAAGTAGTGATGCAGGAGCATCGTCAGCAAGCACGCGCGGAGAGACAACTCAGGGCCTTAGCATGCCTTTGAATCATTCGGAATCTTAAACGTTGGCGTTTCATGCAAATCATTTTTTGGAACTGATTGAAAAACTGAAGAAGATCAAACGCTTGGGAGTTGAATGATCACGAGTGATCTGGGAGTTCACTCCTAGACTTTAATGTAATGGAAATTAAGTAGCAGTTGGTTTTTTTTTTGAGTAGACGAATAGTCGGAGGGAACCCTAGGAACCCTCTAGGATAAATAGAGGTTGTGTATGCCCGAATGAGGTTGTTGCAAGTTAGTAGGAGATTGTTGTGATTTAGTTGTTGCTGAGTTTTTTTGTTCTGGTTTTATCATAGCTGAAGCCATTTACATTTGAAGGAATATATAACAGAGGAAAATTGATCCAATGCATTGTGTTGTTGTTGTTTGCAATTTCCTGTTGTTTTGTTTTCATGAATTAAAGAGTTATGTTGTTGAGTATATGAAACTGTGAAGTGTTTGGATAAAGTTTCAATTGTTTCTCTTCGTTGAGTTTGTGCAAGGTGTGCATACAGTCCACAAGGAGTGCGTTGATAGAGTCTGTTTCGACTCAGAAGCTCTGAAGAGATAGTGTGAACTTTCCCTTTTCAAGGTGTGCAAAGTGACTGTTGCAATTTGTGCACAGTCGTCCACAAGAACTTAAGTCTTGAGTTAGAATCTGTTGCAAGGAGTGACAGAGTCTGTTTCGACTCAGAAGCCCATAAGAAATATCTTAAACTTTCCAATTGCAACGAGTGCAAAGAGATTGTTGCAAGGTGTGCACAATCGCCTACAAGAGGCTAAGTATTGCGTAAGAATCTATTGCAAGGAGTGCACAGACTCGAAGTTCGACTAAGTGTCGAAGTAGCCCCCTGAGGAGTCAAATGGTTTGAGAAGTGAATCTCAGAAGAGATAACGGGAAGATTAGGCCGAGTGTTGCAAAGAGTGCAAAGGGCCAAGAATCGACTAAGTGTCAAGAAATGAACTGTGAAGCGCAAGGAGTGAGTAAGGAGATTTCTTTTGAAGAAATCACTAAGTTTGGAATTCGTCAGAGATTCTGAGTTCACAAGGAGTGCATCGGAGTCAAGCTCGGGAGAGGCAGCGACCAAGAATCAACAGGAAGGGAGGAATGTGTTGAAAATTGAGAAGCGATGGTTGAGATCCCTTCAGAAGGAATCGGGATCACGAACAACCGTTAGATCTCAAAAAAGAGCGAGGAGGTTACACCTCGAAGTCCTTCGAACTTCGCATGTTCAGAGGTTTTTGTTTGAGAGGGAAGTAAATCTTTCGAAGTTACAGAACTCGAAATCCATCTAGACCGTAGATCCGTTCAGAGGAAGTGAGATCGTCCCAGGCCGTAGGATCTAGGAAACGTTGTGTGGTTGTTAGTCGTGAGTTATTTCAAGGATCTGTGGATCGGAGAATTCAAAGCATCAAGGAGTCATGAATTCCGAAATCACGAAGTCGTGAAGCGCGAAGAGATTTCCACCGTTGGTTATCGGAGGGGGCGCGAACCATAGATCTGGTTTTGAGTAACTATGTCGGTTCGGAGTTCGCGTAGAAAGAAACCAACTGTACGCTAGGTAGCCAAGACCCGAAGTTGTGAAGCGCTAGGAGGCTTAGCCCCAGACCATAGCCTGAGGTCACATGAAGGAGGGGGATGAGAAGAAAGGGGCTAGCGCCCAGAAACTCAGAGTTTGTAAAAGTGTTAAGGAAGGGACCCGCGAGTTCCATAGGACCTGCGGATAAAGAGAAAAAGGGACCTATGTAAAGCATTCCAGGGCCATTGAAGGTCTGAAAGAGCTAATCCAGCTCAAGAGATTAAGATCCTTGACCGAGCGGTCTGCATCAAGTGGTATCAAAGCTTGAAATTGTTTTCAGGAAGCAAAAAATAGCTCGAAGGTATTCTCTGTGTGTGAGAGGCAGTCAGCAAAATGCCACCAAGGAGACGTGTGGAACCACCTTTAGCCAATCACGTTGTAGAAAGAGAAATGAGAGAGCTTCGTGGAAGATTATAGGCGATGGAGGCAGTGCAGAGGAGAGCACCTGATGTTGAGGACATCAGTGATGCAGAAAGTGAAGAAATACAAGTTGAAGAAGCTACAAGGGAAAATGTTGTTGAAGAACGCCTACTGAGAGCGGTTTTTAAATTGTGATCTAGAGAAAAGATACAGATCCCAATGTATGAAGGCAACTTGGATGTTAAAGAGCTACTAGATTGGATAAGATCCATGGACAAATATTTTGACTATGAAGATGTCGTTGAGGAGAAGAAGGTGAGACATTTTGTCACTAGGTTGAAAGGACATGCAGCACTAGGGTGGGATGAACTGCAGGCTGAGAGGAGAAGCAAAGGAAATCAAAAGATAAATAATTGGGACAGAATGGTAGCCAAGCTGAAGGCTCAATTCATGCCCAAATATTATCAGATAAATCTATTCAGGAAGTTACAGAACCTGAGACAAAAGGATATGACTGTGAAAGAGTACATGGAGGAGTTCTACAAGTTAAATATCAGGATTGGACAATGAGAGAAGGATGAGGAAAAAGTTGTCAAGTACATAAATGGCTTGAGGTATGAAATCCAAGATGAGATCAGCATGATGTCAGTAAGGACAGTAGAGAATGCTTATCAGATTGCTCTGAAGGTAGAGGAGAAGTTGGCCAGGAACCAAAGTCAACAAAACAGAGGCAAAAGCCCAAGCAAAGGCAAGGGAGTTGCCCATGATAAGGCATAGAAACCCAAAGATGAGACAGAGAAACCACACAGTCACTCAAAAAGAGGAGGAATTTCATGAAAAAGACAAGGTGGTGGAAGAAGTTCTTCTAAAGGAAGAGGAAGAAGTAGAGGAGGAGAAGTAAGGTGTTATGCTTGTGGAAAGACAGGACGCATGTCTTGGGAATGTCCCAAGAAAAAGAAAGAAGGAGGAGGTGAAGCTCATATTTCTGAATCACAGAAAATGAATGTTGAAGCAAAAGGTGCAGAGGATGGAACATCCCTGATGTTGAGAAAGGTTCTCTTAAAACCAGAGCCAGAAATTGAAAAGTCAGTGCAGAGGAACAGTCTATTCAGGACAGCTTGCAAGACTAAAGACAGAGTATGCAAGGTGATAATTGACAGTGGGAGAACTGATAACTTAGTATCCACAGAGATGGTGGAGAAATTGGAGCTGGAGACAACTACATATCCAAAGCCATAAAAAGTCTCATGGTTGCAGAAAGGACACCGGGTAATGGGCACTAAACAATGCCTCCTTGAATTTAAGATAGGAGGATATAGAGATGAAATTTTGTGTGATGTGATTCCCATGGATGTATGTCATGTTTTGTTGGGAAGACCATGGAAGTTTGAGAGAAATGTCATTCATGATGGGAGAAAAAACTTACACCTTAGAGAAGAATCGTAGGACACACATGTTGTTGTCAATAGAGGAGAAGAAAGTAAAAGAGGAAGCCAGCACAAGCATACTTCTCATGAGTGGGAAGGAACTCCTAAGAGAAGTCAAGAATGAACTAGAGATGCAGTTTGTTGTGGTGAGGAAACCCAGAATTGTCCTCAGAAGTACTTCGATGGATGATTTTCCTGAAGAGGTTCGGGAACTGTTGGAGAATTTTTCTGACATGGTAGTGGATGAGTTGCTTAACTCATTTCAACCCATAAGAAGTATCAGCCATGATATTGATTTGATACCAGGAGCAAGTCTTCCAAACAAAAAAACATACAGATTGACACCTTAAGAGAATGAGGAGGTAAAGAACCAAGTCCAGGATTTGTTAGACAAGGGTTTGGTCAGAGAAATCTTGATTCCATGTGCAGTACCAACTGTGTTGAGTCCAAAGAAATATGGAGGATGGAGAATGTGTACAGAATCGAGATCCATAAACAAGATTACCATCAGGTATAGATTTCTTTTTCCAAGAATGGATGACTTAATGGATTGTTTAAGTGGATCAATTTTCTTTTCTAAGATAGATTTGAAAAGTGGATATCACCAAATAAGGATGAGAGAAGGTGATGAGTGGAAAACATCCTTTAAGACAAATGAAGGGTTGTATGAGTGGTTTGTTATGCCATTTGTCTTAACAAATTCCCCAAGTACTTTTATGAGATTGATGAATGAAATACTGAAAGATTTCATTAGCAAGTTTGTGGTTGTATATCTGGATGATATAGTGTATTTTAGCAAGACTAAGGAGGAGCATTTGAGACATTTGACATTAGTGATGAGGAGACTACAGCAGGAGAAGTTGTTGATAAATCTGAAGAAGTCCTCTTTTATGAAGACAGAACTCATTTACTTGGGTTTTGTGATATCTTCAAATGAATTGAAGATGGATCCAGAAAAGGTGAAAGTGATCAAAGAATGGCCATCACCAAGGAGTATGTTTGAAGTGGGAATCTTCCATGGATTAGCAAGTTTCTATAGGAAGATCATCAGAAATTTCAGTGGAATTTGTGCACCTATGATGGATAGTGTGAAGAAAAGACACAAGTCTTTAAAATGGACAAAAGAGGCCGAGAGGAGCTTCAATATATTGAAGGAGAAGATAACAGAATGACCAATTTTGGTCTTGCCAAATTTCGGGAAGACATTTCAAGTGAGATGTGATGCAAGTGGAGTTGCAATTGGAGCAGTCTTGAGCCAGGACAATAGACCATTTGCATATTTCAGTGAGAAGTTGAATGAGACTGAGAGAAAGTACTTCACATATGATAAAGAATTATATTCCATAATTCAAGCTTTGAAGAAATGGAGGCACTACCTTGTTCCAAAAGAATTTGTCTTGTACAGCGACAAACAAGCTTTACAATTCATAACCAGACAGGAGAAGTTAAACCAGAGACATGCAAAGTGGATTGATTTTATGGAGAATTTTACTTTTGTCATAAAACATATGTCTGGTAATGCTAACAAAGTTGATGATGCATTGAGCAGGAGATGTCTGATTCTGCAGGAATTTCAGGTCAAGACCTTGGGGTTTAAACACCTTAAGGATATGTATTATGATGATCCAGATTTCAAGGAAGCATACGAAGCATGTGAAAGTCTTGTGTTGAGAGAAAAGAGCAAGTGGATAGAGTATATGATTCAAGATGGATTGTTGTTCAAGGGCAATCAGTTGTGCATATCAAAATGTTCAATGAGGGATAACCTTTTGAAGGAAAATCATAGTGAAGGATTGGTTGGACATTTCAGTCATGATAAAACACTTGCACAGTTGAGCAGTTCATACTATTGTCCAGGTATGAGAACAGAAGTGATAAAGTTTGTAAACAGATGTAGAATCTGCCAACATGTAAAAGGAAAAAGATAGAACATTGGATTCTATTAACCATTGCCAATACCAGAGAGGCCTTGGGATGCAATAAGCATGGATTTTGTGTTGAGACTGCCAAGAACGCAAAGAGGATGTGATTCCATATTTGTGGTGGTGGATATATTTTCAAAGATGGCACACTTTATCCCATGCCAGAAAACTAGTGATGCAACACATGTTACCAATTTATTTTTCAAGGATGTTGTTCGACTTCATGGACTACCCAAAAGTATTGTCTCAGACAGAGATACCAAATTCATTGGTCATTTCTAGAGAACATTGTGGAAGAAGTTGGGGACATATTTGTTCTTCAGCTCAGCTTATCACCCTCAGACAGATGGACAAACTGAGGTGGTGAACAGAAGTTTGAGAAACTTATTAAGGAATTTGGTTATTGAGCATCATAGTCAGTGGAATCAGATTCTGACACAAGTAGAATTTGCATACAATCATTCACCAAACAGGAGAACTGGGAAGAGCCCATTCCAAATACTGTATGGAATGCAACCAAGAGGAGTAGTTGAGTTGAGAGACTTGGGAAAAAATAAGATCAGAAGCACTGGAGCAGAAGATTTTGCTGCAGAAATGCAGAAGCTCCATAGCCAGATCAGAGAGCAGTTGCAGAACTCTAGCCAAGAGTACAAGCGCAGAGTTGATAAACATCGCAGAGAGCTTCAATTTGAAGTAGGAGATCAGGTTTTGGCACATATCAATAAATAAAGGTTTCCGAGGGGAACATATAACAAGTTGAAGATGAAGAAGATAGAGCCATGTAAGATCTTGAGGAAGTTTGATGCAAATTCCTATGAGATTGAGTTGCCAGATGATGTGAGCATATCGCTCATATTCATCATATCAGACTTGTATCCTTACAGAGAAGATGAAACAGATAGATCAGAAGATCAAGAGAAGATTCAATGGGAAAAGCAAATGCCTGTAGCAGAAAAGCCACGGATGGAGAAGATCATTGATCAGAGGGTTGGCAAGAAGACCAAGAAGAAGACCTATTTTGAATATTTGGTCAAGTGGAAGGGACACCCGATAGAAGATCTCAGTTAGGTAAATGAAGTTGATATCTAGAAGCATGGACAGTCAGTGCAGGAGCTCATGGACAGGAGTCCATGAAATTTTTTTCAAGGGAGTATGATGCAGGAGCATTGTCAGCAAGCACACGTGGAGAGACAACTCAACGCCTTAACGCACCTTTGAATCATTCGGAATCTTAAACGTTGGTGTTTCCTGCAAATCTTTTTTTGGAACTGATTGAAAAACTGAAGAAGATCAAATGTTTGGGAGCTGAATGATCACGAGTGATCTGGGAGTTCACTCCTAGACTTTATTGTAACGGAAATTAAGTAGCAATTAGTTTTTTTTTCGAGTAGACAAGTAGTCGGAGGGAACCCTAGGAACCCTCTAGGATAAATAGAGGTTTTATATGCTCGAATGAGGTTGTTGCAAGTTAGTAGGAGATTGATGTGATTTAGTTGTTGCTAAGTTTTTTTGTTCTAGTTTTACATAGTTGAATCCATTTTACATTTGAAGGAATATATAACAGAGGAAAATTGATCCAATGCATTGTGTTGTTGTTGTTTACAATTCCCTGTTGTTTTGATTTCATGAATGAAAGAGTTATGTTGTTGAGTATATGAAACTGTGAAGTGTTTGGATAAGCTTCAATTGTTTCTCTTCGTTGAGTTCGTGCAAGGTGTGCATACAGTCTGCAAGGAGTGCATTGACGGAGTTTGTTTCGACTCAAAATCTCAGAAGAGATAGTGTGAACTTTCCCTTTTCAAGGAGTGAAGACGTATGATGTAGCTAGCATTCAAACTCTTTGATTCAGTCTTTTGAACCCTTGACTTTTCATGATCCCTTTCTAAGATGGATTGAGCTCTTTTCTGACAGTATGACTTGGCACCACTTTTTCCCTCCCACTCGCCTCCATGAGCTAGACCTTACCATTTCCAATGATACAATACATTTTCTAACTCAAGTTATTTTTGTGCTTAACTTATCACTGCTTTGGTTTATGATGAAGCACAGAGGCAAGTATTGTGAGGCATTGCCAGGGTGGTTTCACTGGCTATTTGACTACACCTACCATTTAGCCAACAGGTAAGTAGAGGTAAGTAGGTAGGCATTTGCATTCATTGTATATACCATATGCATTTCATGCTAGAGTAGTTGTATTTTCATTTGTATATATGCTTGTTTATTTTCATTTATTGTACCATGTATGAGCAAGGGGTGATATCACCACCCCAAATGATTACTAATAATTTTTGTTGAGATCAATAAGGTCACAAGTCATGCCAAAGATGTTGAGGTTCTCATGCGCTCTACGGTGAGCACATGTCCCTGAGTTAGAGCCAGATGTTATCCCCTAGCCTAGGGATAACTAAGGAGATTATGTCTTGAGGCCCACAGGTCTTAGACATGGAGTATCGAGAGCCATATTGACTTGAGCTTGGCCCTAGAGGACCCATCTTTCTTCTTCAGCGCCTCCACCTTGTCAGCAACAGCAACCTCCATCCCATCGGCCTGGTCCTTCAGCAGTAGTGGGTCTTGCTCCATGAGGTAATGAGTTCGGGTATCATGGTATGTGTCACTCTGATTCTCAAAACATTTGAATATGTGCATTCAATTCTCTTTACTTCTGACGTGTACTTGGACCTTATGCCTTTCCACTTGTCCACACCTCGGTGGAATAATAAGATGCCCTAGCAAGTTGGTTCCCATAGGTTTTGATTTTCCAATGGGTGGGTTCATGAAAAGTCATCGTCCATTCCCACCATACTTATCACTTTCCATCTTTTTCCCTCTCATTCATCCCCTACACTGGCTCGAGCATTGGGTTTGCCAAGATAGCAAAGGGTTATACCTTACCTTGTGGGAAGAAAAGGGCTAAAGGCCCAGAGGGTAAAAGTAGTTGGAAAAACATAAAATCCAAAAGAACAAAACCTTCATATGCTTCGCCCAGGGATCCCCGAGAAAGCAATAAGAGGCTTCTCGGCAAGAAACAGAGGGACCCATAAAAGAATAAAATGAAGACCTAGTTGGAGGATAGGGGGTCTCATCACGAGCCAACCTATTAGGTCCATGGGCATGTAGCGGTATGACACTACCATTCAGCTAGTCACCATGCCAGGGTAGTGGCTCTTGGTGGCATAGCCAAGAGAAAGGGGGTCTCATCACGAGCCAACCTTCTCATCTCTGTGAAATGCTTGTGGGTAACATTGGCACCACTGGTCACCACGCCAGAGCAGTGTCCCCTAACTAGTCTCTTGAAGAAAAAGCAATAAGATAAAAAGATAAAAGGCATTGAATGGGCTTGGAAACATATGCATCCATGAAAAGGTGCCGCTCACCCTCTTCAGCGGCACCCAAAGGTAAGCCATACATTCCCATGTCATCATTGCACCCATTGCTCAAACATCCCTACACCACCTCATCCACTTACATGGCCTGGATTTGTCTTCACCTGGAAACATCCCACATCAAATGAGAATTATCCCAATAGGACCTCTTAACGTCCTCTCCAAACCTGTCTTGTCGAATACAATAACGTCTTTGAGCACTTGTCTGGGACAGGGGGATTTTATGCACATGTTTAGATAACTTGATTATTAGATGTGATTGGCATTGTTATGATCCCTGTGACTTATGAGCCCATGGAGGGCGTACTTCTTGTTGTTGCAGGGCCACACCCGATGGACAGATACACATGGGGAGATGATTAGTTCGAACCTCCATAGGGCTAAAATCTCACTAGATGGATATTGAGACCCCAAACAGGGGCAGAGACAAATCAGAGGTTTGCGCCAGAGAGAGAGAAGGACGTTCCACCAAAGACAGCTCGGCAGGCCTGGACCCAGGGGGGTCTTTCTCTCCTACTATGACATTGGCCTTGAAAGGCCCATGACATCACCTCTGTGACCCTTGACGTCACCAGTGTTTGATGGACACTTTGGAGGCATTTGTGCCAAGTGGCATGTGTGGCTTGATCCAGAAGCCTTGGAAGGCCTAACGTTTTTCTCCTGGAGGCCAACGTTTCACTAAAGAGGCCTAATGTCACCCTAAAAGCGCATGGCGTCACCATTTCTGCTTGATTTAGGGTTTAATTTGTCATTTTTATGTAAAAAATGGATATTACATGTAAACTAGCCATCTCGGCCTTTTTTACCTAATTATGGTCATTGTAATTGTATAAATAAGGGATTTTCCCTTGTATTGTTTCAAATCGAGAATGTCTTTCAAGTTTTGGTTGTTCTTTCAGAAATTTACAAGACAATTGCATCTGCACAACCTTCCACGTATATCACGCATCACTGACACAAAGTATGACTTTTTCGGTTTATAGTTATATCAAAAGCAGAACGAAAGGGTGTGAAATTCAATAGTTAATCCAAGCTCTGTCTAATTTAGTTAAAATTTTGTACAAGCTCAGTACCTACGCTCAGTACCTACGTATGCAGAGTAATCTTAAACCTTCCATCACGACAAAATAAGAGGTGTCTTTCCCTACAGGATATCAAGAAATATCAATATTCTCATTAACTGGAAGTATTTTCTTATACCTTATTGCGTTGGAATTAACGACGAATTCTTCTCGCGAGGTCCTGTTGGTAGAATATATCCAACCAAAGATTTAAGTTAATCATTTTTGTTCATGAGTCAATCACTTGAGATAGTAGGAAATTTGGACACAAAAGTATGAACTCAATCAGGCCACAAACTTAGATAAGACCTCCAATTGATGAGAACATCAACTCCGATGTCAGTTCTAAAAACTACTTTTTCTTAAAAGTGCAGCAACAAACTTAAACCTTCAAATTTATGTCTTTCCACAACTATTAATACAATATTATGTGTTAATACAGTACTTTGTGCTTTGTGCTAGATGATATCTTTTAGTCGATTGAATTTTCTCTAAGGTGCAAATTTTTCCTTTAGAAATTGTCCACTTGTATTTTTATAAAAATAAAAATAAAAAAACTCTCCCTCGACACTTGGATAAGTGTGGTTGCAAGTTAGGCTCAGATAAGAATTTGGTTAAGTTTTAATACAAATTGTACCGGGTATTACTTGTATAATGTATGAAAATGCATATATAGATATTAGATAATTATATTTACATACCTACATATATCTATATACTACATAATTCTTTACATCAAAACTTTTAGTTACATAAATTAACATGGAAGCGGAATGGAACATAGACTTATTAATGTTATCTATAATATTGGTTGATATCAATGAATTATAAAAATTAGTTCTATTAATGATTATAGACATATTATTAATTAAGATTAATGGCTTGATCCATGTTATTATTTTTTTGAAGCGGAACAGATTAATGCTTGTGATAATGACTTTTA
This sequence comes from Picea glauca, assembly GCA_000966675.3. Classification (NCBI taxonomy): domain Eukaryota; kingdom Viridiplantae; phylum Streptophyta; class Pinopsida; order Pinales; family Pinaceae; genus Picea; species Picea glauca. Next base: position 213,696 of record JZKD02S1992088.1, on the reverse strand, counting down.
TTGGAATACAATTTACGACTAGCGCATTCGACGTAAATAAATTTTGCACAAGTTGCATAACCTTAAATAAGTAGATGAGATGATTATACTTGTTTTCTTTGTTGGCTCGCTAGAAAGAATCTTTAGATTTCGTGTAAGACCTTTGAGTACTTCTTGACGATTGAATTGTATTTTTGTGTAGTTGAAGTATTTATTAAGTATATGTTTACATTATTGAAGGATTTCGTTAAATACAAAGTTATCCTATGACAATTATAAGAATGTTTACATTCTTGGTATTTACTTACTCATTGTTGATCAACTTAAAGGTGGTTGATACAGCTTAATGATATAGATCCTTAAATTAGTACCAGTCTTTAGAGAAGCTTATGGGTGAATCGAATGTTTAACTTGTAAAAGTATTGTGTAGTTATTTTAAAGATAGATTGGTTTAAAGATACTTGCGCAAATTTTATGAAGTGTATAATTAATCATTAGAATCTATATGCAGCATGCACTTTAGCATATGTAAAGGTTGTGCAAGTTACGCAATCTCAATTAATCTAATCAGGATATTTTGTCTTGTGTACTTTAATTATCACATGAGATAGAGACATTAGAATTGTGTTAGGACACAAATCAGTTTGACAATGGAATGTTACATAGGTAATCATTACTACTTATTTGTATGTTGGTAATATTAAAGTTAGTTGCATAAACTGACAAGTTATACTGATTTTCAAGAGTACTATAAAAAAAAAAATAGTTGCTACATTTGTCTTATTCGCTTACTCTATTATAGTCATTATTTTTGGAGGGTCGTTACATCCAAGTGCAAGAGGGGTGTAATCTCATCCTCAAGTGTTGTCAAAGTGCCTCCAAAGGCAACATCCTCCATCCTCGATGCACAAAGGCTTTATGTGCTCTGTCCAACCTTTGGGCTTTTCAACCCATGTGTGTGGCATACTGACCAAAACTATTCAATCCAAGCCCATTTTTCCATCATCCAAGGTTCCAAGGATGTGAAAGCCACTATCTGAGGGTATTGAGTCATTGGATGACTCACTGCTCTCCATCACATGTGTCAAAGTCATGCAATAAGGCACAACATCCCAGGCACAACCCAAGATGTCCCTCAAAGAAACATGCCAGGGTCATTCAAAACAAAGCAGAATATAAGACAAAGTAAACCTATGTTCATAAGACATTTTAGTCCTTAAATCATGCAAAGTAAGTTGATTCCTAATATGCAAGCCATTTAAACATTTCACCCCAGTATCCCCTTCAAGTATTACCCAAGTCCAAGACCTTGTGAGGGTTACCAAGTTCAAGTATGGGAGGGCCTTCATTCATCCCTATTAGGTGTGCCACATAGACAGGAAATAAATAACCTAGGTAGAGGGATAGGTCCCAAGAATGACAAGGGAAAGTAAAAACCCATCAAGAATAAGTGTGAAGATGTTATGGTTTAGGGATTCCTTCATGGCTTATGGTGTTCATCGCTATAAGCGCTTTTGTTGAGGGTGCACTTTCTCTTGAGTTACATAATATTTGCATGCCACCTTTTTCCAAACCCCTACTTTAGCCATCTTTCCTATCCCTACTTTCATTTATAATTTTCTTTGAGGGCCCCCCTTTGTGGGTTTCCAAGCTTTTGCATTACTTATTTGGGACTAGGGAAAGCACTAAATAAGTAGAGCTCAAGTTGGACCGGATTTTGGTGGTCCTAATTTGCTATGTTCACTTTCTTTTTAGCATCATTTTCTTATTCTTTTATAGCAGTTGTAATCTACCTCTGGGTCGTCAAACCCTTTCTCATGAGAGTATGGGCCATAGTCGAAGTTGAGAATATGTGAAAGGTTTTTATGATGGAAAATATTAAGTATGGTTGGGAGAAGAACGTTACCCTTGTGAGGGCCCCCTAGTATTACCCATTTTCCCTAGGTAGTGACAACATGGGACTGGAGCACAAAAGATGAACACCAAGGTGAAACAAGGAAACCAAGACAATTTCTCAAGTAAGTGATCCACTATCCAACTTCAACCAATGATCCTTGTCTACATGCCCAGTAAATTAAACACAACACCTTGCATGAAAAAAGAACTAACCATACCTCATGGTAACGTCGGCTTACCATGCGCCATACCATGGGTTGCTTGAATGTGATGAGCCTTGGTTGATCTGTGTTGGGAGATAAATCTGGGGGGGTTGTTGGGATGCCATCTGTGGACATGTTGATAATCATCATCACGGTGTATATCATGTTCTCCATTACAGGCCTTGAGACATGATCTCCTCCAGTTACCCCTAGGCATGGGAGCGGTAACACACCTAATTCACATGTCATGAAGCCTATCTCCAATCTCTTCTTAATTCCTAAAAGAAGAGGCCAAATCAAGGAGATTGAGAGCTAGAGTTTGGGAGTGGTTACGCTGGAAAAATAGAGAGAGAAGCTCAAGTGGCTAAGGAGGAGCATTGGGAACCTAAAACTAGGAGGAATGCATCTTTCATCTAAGGTAAAATCTTAGGTACTTCTCCATTTCATATTAGCATAGATATATGGTTTTCCCCTATCATGTTGTTCATGTTTAATGGTAAGTGTTAGATCTGATCTCACCGTGAATAAATCATAATAGATCCAAACTAGATTTGAATTTCCTAATGCTAGTAGGAGTTGTAGAATTGGTATTTATTTGTTGCTTGTGTGAAGGAAGCGGATCACGGGAGTTGGAGCTAGGATCTCAAGAATTGCATCATCCAGACACGTGAGGAAAACCTTCGATATAGAGGTATGACATTCTCTCGATTAGTGCAAAAGGGAACGAATTTAGTTAAATCTAGGGAAAATTATTAGGAATCTAGTATCGTTGTTTGTCTTGGACCAAGGGAGGTCTGGCTTATCTGTAGGCCAAATTTATCCACAACGGAATCTAACTAACATGATAAGATAAGTAAGAAGTTAACTTTAATATTTAAACATTTAAACAAAAACATAACAAAATACCAAGTAAAATACCCCATCCCTAGTTTGTTGAAGTTAATCAATTGTAATGTAGTCCAATGAGTAGTACAAAGATGCCTCCAAGATTTTTTTTACCACTTTCCTAGAGTAAAACAAAATTATTCTCTCAGCCAACTAGGAGCCTATCCAGCTTCCTAGCTCCAAGAAACCTTTCGGTCTCTTCGTCCTCCATGCCTATGACTACAAGAAAAATAATGCACATATGTTATAAGAAGACTATCAAAAGAAATGTTTCTTCCAAGAATTATCCAAATTTTCAACAAACTCCAACATCTACATCTCCTCCCCTTTCAACACCACTTCCTCTTTATATTTATCAAGTTTCCATACCCTTCTCCAAGTCTCCTCAACCACCCTCATTAATAGCCATCAACATCCTTCATCTAGACATTTGTGAAAAAAGTGAAAAAAAAATATTAAAATATTAGATGACTTACATAAAATAACAATAAATAAAATGCAAAGTCTCTCTTCTAAATGCAACTTAACAATTTTCCCCAAAATTTATGATAACCAACCATACCCATTTAATTCTTCATACCAACCGACAATTAAGTCAATGAGGGTATTTAATTCCACTAGATATTTATGTATGCAATATAATTCACATTATCATTAAACCATTAATTAAATAATTAATAACCTAGTTTAGTAATTAATAAATCAACTTATTGTACTAGTGTACGGGTGAAATCACGAAGGTGGGTTACACTTTCGTGACAATCGGGTCTCCAAATTTTCGAAAAACACATTTTCGGCCGAACTAAATAATTTTTTCGACCGAAAGATATTATTTTCGGCCGAACTAAATAATTTTTTCGACCGAAAGATATTATTTTCGGCCGAACTATTGTTCGGCCGAAAACATAAATGTCAAATCGAACGGAGCCATAACCGGGCCCTCGATTTGCATGTAGAAATTTGGTCGGTTGGATATTTTTTTTCCGGCAATATGTTTTCGGCCGAAAAATTTTTCGGCCGAACAATATTTCGGCCGAAAAATAGTTCGGCCGAAAAATGTTTTATATAATTGTCGCACATCGATGGATGATGGTTAGAAACTTGTTTGGTTGTGAGGCTGTGTGCGCCGAGGTTGTGAGGCTGTGAGGCCGAGGTTTGTGAGGCTGTGAGGCCGAGGTTTGTGAGGCTGTGAGGCCGAGGTTTGGTTGCGAGTCCGTGTCGCCGAGGTTTGTGTTGCAGAGAGCAGTGGTTGTGGTTTGTGTTGCAGAGAGCAGTGGTTGTGGTCGCGGTCGCGGTTGAGGTCTGTGTCGATGAGGTGTGTCACGGGAGCAGTGGTCGCGGTCGCGGGAACAGTTTCGAGTCGTCGCGGGAATTTGGAGGTATTTAACAGTTTCGAGTCTGTTTGCGTTTTTATTTATATGTATATTGCACAGTTGTATATGTATATTGCACAGTATATGTATATTGCACAGTTGTATATGCGTATGTATATTGCACAGTTGAATATTGCACAGTTTGTATATTGCACAGTTGAATATTGCACAGTTTGTATATTGCACAGTTTGTATATTGCACTGTTGTATATGCGTTTGTATATGTATATTGCACAGTTTGTATATGTATATTGCACAGTTTGTATATTGCACGCATATACAGTTTGTATATGTATATTGCACAGTTGTATATTGCACAGTTTGTATATTGCATAGTTGTATATTGCACAGTTTGTATATTGCACAGTTGTATATTCGTTTGTATATGTATATTGCATAGTTGTATATTCGTTTGTATATGTATATTGCACAGTTGTTGCACGCATATACAGTTCTATATGCGTTTGTATATGTTTATATATTGCACAGTTGTATGTGTTTATATATTTCACAGTTATATTGCGTTTATATATTTATATATATTGTTTGTATATGTTTATATATTGCACAGTTGTATGTGTTTATGTATGCGTTTGTATATGTTTATATATTGCACAGTTGTATGTTATATGTGTTTATATATTGCACAGTTGTATGTGTTTATATATTGCACAGTTATATTGCGTTTGTATATTGCACAGTTATATTGCGTTTGTATATGTATGTTGCACTATGCAATATATGTATATTGCACAGTGCAACATACATCTATTGGAATGATAAACTGGAATGATAAATTGATGATACATGTCTGATGCCATTTCTTTTAAAAAAAAATAAACAGAAAACACTCAAGAAAACACTTTAACACCCGTGAAAACTGTCCTAACGGCCCTCAACTCTATACAATAATACAATACATCCACAAATAACAAGGGTGTTTCCACGGTTATCAGTATGTGCAACTCTGATTTTAGATAGAAAGTATGCAGACGCAGACTTCAATGGCTACAGTTTAATAAAAATACAGCTAACATCATATCACAAAACCACAATCCTGGCTAAGAATAGCTTGACTCTCTTTAATGAAGTTTTGGCAAATACATATCGAAGGAAAACACACTAATTTAATTATTTGACATTTCTCTAATATTTCAAAATGAGGCAAAGGGAAATGCAAATATAGAGAAAACTCTCTTGGTAGTCAGCAATTAAAACTCTCTTACTCTGCAACAGGATTTTTCCCAAATTAAGTAAATACTCAGTCTACAATCTCTTGGCTGCTCTTGCGCAAACAACTTGCAATTTCTGGTCTCCTCTCGATCTATGCGTTGTCCTCTTTGGTTCTGCTTCTTCTTCTGCACAGTCCACTGCTGGTTTCTGGTCTCCTCTGGAGCTCCATAATTTCTCCTCACACACAGACTACCTTCACACGTCTGCAGATTGGTTTTCTGCTCAGCACACAGACAGCGGACAGAAAATCCTTTACTCAATGCAGATTGGTTTTCTGCTAGCACACACAGACAGCGCACAACAAATCCTTCAGTCCTCAACGCAGATNACATGCCTGATGCCATTTCTTTTAAAAAAAAATAAACAGAAAACACTCAAGAAAACACTTTAACACCCGTGAAAACTGTCCTAATGGCCCTCAACTCTATACAATAATACAATACGTCCACAAATAACAAGGGTGTTTCCACGGTTATCAGTATGTGCAACTCTGATTTTAGAGAGAAAGTATGCAGACACAGACTTCAATGTCTACAGTTTAATAAAAATACAACTAACATCATATCACAAAACCACAATCCTGGCTAAGAATAGCTTGACTCTCTTTAATGAAGTTTTGGCAAATACATATCGAAGGAAAACACACTAATTTAATTATTTGCCATTTCTCTAATATTTCAAAATGAGGCAAAAGGAAATGCAAATATAGAGAAAACTCTCTTGGTAGTCATCAATTAAAACTCTCTTACTCTGCAACAGGATTTTTCCCAAATTAATTAAATACTCAGTATACAGTCTCTTGGCTGCTCTTGCGCAAACAACTTGCAATTTCTGGTCTCCTCTCGAGCTATGCGTTGTCCTCTTTAGTTCTGTTGCTTCTTCTGCATAGTCGACTGCTGGTTTCTGGTCTCCTTTGGAGCTCCATAATTTCTCCTCACACACAGACTACCTTCACACATCTGCAGATCGGTTTTCTGCTCAGCACACAGACAGCGGACAGAAAATCCTTTACTCCTCAATGCAGATTGGTTTTCTGCTAGCACACACAGACAGCGCACAACAAATTCTTCAGTCCTCAATGCAGATCAGAACCTCCAATCCAAAACTAATGATTTTACTTATGAAGGGAAAAGGAGTGACAAGCATAAGAGTCAAATTTTGAACACACATTTAGATGTTAGTTCCATTAAACTCCACATGGAAA
>JZKD02S1992088.1:153259-185758 GCA_000966675.3 Picea glauca | reverse complement strand
TATCACTTCATCCGTGATTATGTTCAGAGAGGAGCTATGGAGCTACAGTACATATTTATAGAGGAGCAGGTTGCAAACATACTCACCAAGGCATTGGGCAGAGGCAAGTTTGTATTTTTCAGGGACAAGCTTGGAGTGGTGAGTAACACTTTCCTCGATATGAGGGAATGTTAAATTTTTAATTAAAATAAAGTACCAAGGCAAGTGTTTCTCTTCCCTAGGCGCCTAAGGGGGAGAGTGCCTAATGTGGGTCGTAGTCAAATTAATTTGTGAGATGCAAATTAAAAAATAACTTTATGACTAAAGTGAGGGTGAGTGACGAGACACCAAATCTCAGCCACCCATCTAATCTAATCTCAACCGTTAGATTAGAAAACCCCTCACCTTCCCTCATGAGGTCGATTAGGGCAAGAGGGTGCACCCATTGTGGGTAGTTCATTCATTTCTTGTTAAGAGAGCAAGAGAGAGCTGGGAGAGGTCGAGCTTGAGAAGAGAGACAACATTTGTTGAAGGAGAGCATGCATCCCAAGGCAAAGAGCAGCACGGATTTCGAGGCAACAACCAACAAGGAAGAACAGGCCATACCGTACGGATTTCTGAAGGTCGTACAGCAATAAATGTGCACAGAAATCGAGGTGGACAGCAATTGTGTTTTCTGAGAGTATTGGCACACTTTTCAAGGTTGTCGTACAACATTTAATTGGCACAAAAATCGAGGAAGGAGCTAGGCACACTTTTCTGGGTGAGAAAAGTCTGTACAGACCTGCATAGAAATCGAGGGTCATACCACAGAAAATTATGGGCACGTTTTTCAAGGTGTTGGCACGTTTTTCAAGGTGCTAGCACATTTTTCAAGGCATTTTTTCCTGCTGGGTTTTTCGTACAGTCTTGGCAGAATTTTGGGCACAAATTTCAAGACAATCTGTACATCATTAATTGCAGGGACAGCCGTACAGTTGTACGGATTTCTAGTTCAAAAATCAAGGAGCAAAGCTACAGGAAGTCCAGATAAGTTTGTAAATTTTCTGAAGATGAATATGCTGTAGAAAAAATTCTCAAAAGCTCAATAATAATAAAAAGCCCTCTCTCACAGGTTTTCCCTTTGTGGGTTTTTCCAGGGTCAAAGTTAGACCAAAAATTCTTGTGTCTAAATTTTCTGAGTTTTGCATACTACTGATATTTTATTTCTGCTTTGAAAACGATGTTCAGAATCCTCATGTTTTAGTTCTGAAGTTTATTTTCTGCTAAGTTTTTTTTTATATGCTGAAACAATGTTGAAACTGTGCTTAAACTGGGTTTGGGCATTTAACTTTGGCTGAAAAATCAGCGAGACTGAAACTGGGTTGGGGTCTGAAATTTTAACACATATGGGCTGCAAATATTTGACAGTCTTTCCTGTAACACTTCTTTAGCTGCATTGTTGAGATTTCCCGGACAGTAACTGCCCTGGAAATTCCTTGGACTGCTCTCTGATTCCCTTCATCATCCAAGCAAGTGAATGCCTTTTTATTATAGTCTAACATGGCATGGTGTTGGTCCAACCAATCCATACCAATTAGGCAATCATATGATCCCAAAGGCAAGATGTTCAAATCTACCTTGGTACTCAGTGCATTCATGCCCATTGGACATGATTTAACCAACTCAACCACTTTCATCTTGGCTCCTGTAGCCAGCTGCACCAGCCATGATTTCTCATGCTTGCCTCTTGGTAATTGAAATCTTTCCACTACCTTAGGATCTATATAGCTATGACTAGCCACTGAGTCAATTAAAATAGTAAAGGCATGGTTATTGATCATACCTTCAACTTCAATCATGTGTGATTGAAACTCAGCTTGCTTGTTTTCCAGGGCTGCATAGATTCTTGGTACTCTTCTGCCCATGTTCTCCATTGTTTCTGCTTGTTGAACATTGTGAACAACTCTCGCCTTGTCCTTTCTATGAGGGAAATCTCTATACTTATGATCTCTTTACAGCCCCAACATTGCATAGGTGTCTGCCTTGGCCTTTGCCCACCTACTTCAACCATCCTGGGCTCTCTCAAAACCGCTTGTCCTTGAGGACTATTTCTGAAAAATGGTGGCTTGCTCCCCTTCTGCCTCTGTTCCCTCTTAAACTTCCTCTTGTCTTCCCAAACTTTCTGGAAAGTAGGCTTTCCTTTTTGTTGATCATATAAGCATCTTTCTCTCCTTATAGTTTCTTCCAGAGTCTTGGGATCATCATCATGGATTTTATCACTGATGAAAGATGGCAGCCCACTCAGATATCTCTGGATCTTGATTGCTTCATCCTTAATGAAAGGGACATACTTCAACAGCTCTAGAAATCTCCTCTCATATTCATCTATAGTCATGTTGCCCAACTTAAGTTCAAAGAATTCTTTCATCTTCTTGTCATAGTATGTCTTGGCTAAGTACTTCTTTTCAAAATGTTTGTTGAATTCCTTCCAAGTCACATTTTTCTCCTTGAGGTGTAGTACTTGCACCAGTTGATCCCACCATATGGATGCCTTTCCTTTAAGTTGGTAGATGGCAATTCTTCCCTCCGTATGAGAGGAATAGTTTTGCAATTGGAAGTATTTTATCATGCCTAGCAACCATGTCTCAGCATCTTCATATTTCTTGTGCTCTCCATCAAAAGTAGGAGATTTGATCTTATTCATTTCTCCCTTCAACTCATCCACTTCAGATATCCTATGCTTTCTGGTAGGAGATGGACTTGAACTGTTGTGTGGCCTCCTTTTGGAATGCCTTCGTGAGTGTTGGTGATGTCTGCTACCACTTATTCCTCTTCTTTCCTCATCAGGGGCCCCGTGACTTCCTGATATGTTGGAGCCACTTTCCTTATCCAACTTCTTTTCAATTCTTTCCATTCTCTGCATCAGCTTCATATTGAAGTCTCCTTGTTGCTCCCTGGATCTCAAAAGCCTTTTGTTATATGCCCGATGAATTTGGACTTTTTTTGCAAATTCTTAATGATTTTCATCATGGTCCCTTCTTTATCTATTTCTTCTCCATGCCCATTGGAGTTTGTTCCTTCAACTCCCAAATGGACATCCATTCCTCTAACTTCATCCTCCAAACTGTAAGCGTCTTGTGCCTCCTCCATTTCTCTACACTATGGAACAATTCGGTTCAGTTCTGTCAATAGGTAACTCTGCAAAAATATGCAGTCAACCGAATTTTTGTCAAGCTATTAAACTTAATAATTCTCCAGAATAACTTCAACAATCTGATTCAATAAAAAGAATATCAGACTCCATTTTCTATGGGTCTTTGGTCGATCGAGAATCCCCACAACTCGATCTCCGAGCCCTATTATGTTCTGCAACAATTTTTGGGTGCTAGCCCCTTTTCTTCAACCCTCAACTCGCATGTGACCACGGTTGTGACCAAGTTCTAATAATTGGGCGCTTATCTGGAGCCTTGAAACTTTGGGGCTCCGGAGCTTCGGAAATTTCCCTTTCTGCACATCACAAACATCACAGAACCTAGAACAAGCGATTTCACAGAGGACGGTGGATCTACAATCCACATTCTTTGTTAAGATCTACGGTGGATAGGAGCTTCGGGACTCCGGGCTTCGGCGATTTCCAAAGCACATCACAACAAATCTCCCAGAGTGTCGAATTGGCAAACTCATGAAGTGAGGTGGATCAACGGTCCACGACTTCCCAGCATCCAACGGTTGATATCTACTTCGGGGTTTCGAGACTTCGGAGGATTTCACATATGCACACCCCAAAACTCCCAAACCGTGAATCTATGAATACTTCCACGTTGCCTCGGATGACATCATCACATCACGTTACTTTGGCGCTACGGGACTTCGGGGATTTCTTCCTCCCATTCCGTCACGAACCATTTCTTTCCGAGTGACAACTCTCCAGAGTGTCAAATCTTCTAAAACGCTTCCACGACTGTCAACGGTCACAATGAACTTCGACGCTTCGGCCTTCAGAAGTTCTCAACCCACATGACCCTACTTTCCTTTGAAGTGGCTATCCTCTGAAGTGAAGGATATGATGACACATGTCCTCTACTGATGGACGGTGGCGATGAACTTCAGCTCTTCGGCCTTCGGAAGTTCTTGCTCCACCCACTTGCATTGGTTTCCTCTGAAATGCAGGATATGGCACCACACGTCCCCTGCGAGCATCAGGGGCCCCACTAACCATGCTCAAGAAGAGTGTCACGTGGCGGAATACTAGAAGCGAACACGTGGTCCAATCAGACGGGTGACACGTGTCACGTTCTAACTGGCATTTATATCTTCCACAGGGTCTTAACTCAGTGACACGTGGCACACATCCCATGTGTCTACGTCATCCCTGGTGACGTAGCAAGCCACGTCACTTCGGGACTTCAGGCTTAGGAAGATTTTACACTTACATTCCTCAAATCTCCCAAACTCCAAACTTCTAAACTACTTTACCTTATAGGGTCCACATGGTATAGTTGTCAACATATAAGGTGGTGACACGTGGCCCCACGTGTCGGATTGCTTTTGGTCCAACAAGGTCGTCAAAGTTCCATTCTGATTGACACGTGGTAAGACTAAGGAAGTCTGCATCACCCTGGGTGACGTTATCATGCCACGTCACTTCGGGACTTCGGGCTTCGAGACTTCGAAAGAATTCACCTTAGCACACCCCGTTTCTCTCGACCTCACGAATATGTTGATCTGTCGATGCGTGCCCCTTTTTGACGAACGGTCTGGATTAACTATGGACTTCAAGACTTCGGGCTTCAGAAGGTTTTACCTTAGCATACTTTGTTTCTCCCGAACGTCAAACTCCTAAACTGTTGTGAGAACTACGGATCACAATCACTTGCGCGCAAATCTGACGGTTGAGATTTGCTTTCTTCACCGCTGTGCCTTACCACTTGCCTTTGACTCGAGCTAAGGGTTTTGATCTAACTTCGGTCGATCCAACGCTCAAGCTCTTTTCCATGGATCTACGGTGTAGATCCACTCGAGACTTCGGAACTTCAGGCTTCGGCCCCTTCTGCTCTATCCCACATAAACTTCGTCGAAGTCCCAAAGTCCAAAGTACTTAGGATTTAACTTTCCTGCACCTTTCTCCAGATCTGACGGTTGTGAAGGATTTGCTTCCTCCCAAACAGATCCTATAGCGCAATTTCAAACCTCGCGGCCCAACACAACGATTGTTGTGGCTTCTTTCTCTGTTGTCATTCCATAAATCGGTATACCTCCTGAGCTTCATAACACAGCCAAGGTATTCTCTTGGCACCCACGGACGCTCTGAACTTCGAATTTTGTCCCTTTCGACAACAATTCTCTCTGAAATATCTCTCGTTAACCACTAACATGGCCCATCCAGGCTCAGTGTCGAAACCATGGCTCCGATACCATTTTGTAACATCCCCAACCCTCAAACCTTTGCGGGTAATGCTACCTAAACAACTGTATCTTTGATATTCTTCTTTGATACCATTTTGTGACGTCCCTGACCCTCAAAACAATAGGCTAGGCCATGCCACCGAATAAACTTCATGCTCCGATACCATATATATATATATATATATATAATGCAATTTAAACAGTTATAGCATTTTGTTCATACACCTATTCATGCAGAAACAACATTAAAACATACATGCAATATATACAGACAATTCTAATAACATTATAACTTGATTTCAAGATACACATCATATAGAGAACAGAGATTTGGTACTTATCTTTTAATAGATGACCACCAACTGCGTGCAGACCTTCCACGAACCTCCCCGCCTTAGACCACGCTGCTCATCGCACTTAGCAGTGGGTCACCCCCGAGTTGGGACTAAACTCCACCAGGAAAGGGATTCCTAGGCTTGGCAAGGACAACAGGAAATTCGCACAGATCAACAGGAAGGATTTTCTCCCAGGAGCCACTTACACCCACAGCCCATGGACCCTCATTCCCCACATGCATGTCCCACCCCATGAGTGTACACCTTCACTATCACAAGTCCATCGGTTGTCCACCTTCCTTCCATGGCTTCAGCAACAGGCTGGACCGGAAGTCTCAGAGTATTGTAGCTGCTACGGGACTCCCTCCAGGAGAACTCACTTCCTCAGCACACTCTCTCACCTGGAGAGAGTTGCTCACAGGACGGACAACTTGCCTCTTCTATCCAGATCCTAAGTCAAGCAAGTAACCTCCGCAGCAAAAATTGGGTATGGGCTCTAGTAATGATAGCAAGCCACACCAGTCCAGAGAAAACGTGGGTAGCAACAAGAAAGGCTAAGGCATGATATGGCGCAGACACTACGCAATCGCATTGTGCTTCATAGGAAAACGATTAGCTTCATAACACGGGTGTGTGGGTTTCAGAAGTTGCAGAGATTGACAATGGAGGCAATGGTTGGTTGTGTCAAGGCTCTTCATGTCTCAGTGCGTGCATCAGTGGGGAGTGTGGCTGAATTCTAGAGTGGCGACAATCGCGAGAGTGGTGAGGGAACCCCCAACGAGCTCACTTTCCCACCTAAAAACTGCATACGCCCAGATTGAAAAATGTCTTCCTGAAGTTCCATGAGCTCCACTTAACACTCGTTCCCTTTCCCCAGGAACTTAGGACAACATAGGTTATGTGAAACCTTAGCCTCTAGGAAATAATAATATAATATTATTCCTTTAGAGGTAAGCACTCTAGCTTAGCCCCTATTCCTAGACACTTAGCCCCTTCCCTTTCCCTACCTAGTGGAGCTTAGTCCCCCATAACTCTTTCTTCGTGGTCGGTCTACACACAACGATATAATTTTATTAATGATGTGAGTATTTACATATACAAAAATTAGGCTCATTGGCCTTAGCATTTGGGCTCTCCGGCCTAATAAACACATAAGTCTTTCAACTTATAAACACTTGGCTCACCATAATTACAATTCAGTAGGGGCTCGACCTTGGGGTGTTACATACAATGTCTTCCTAATGTCTACGACATCCAAGTTACCTCAACACTACAATCATTTGGCTATTACATAGCTCATCAACAAGTAGGTTAGTTCACCAATAACTCATATACATGCAGATACATCACAAATTACATATAAGAATCCATATTTGTATTGGAGTTCAATTAAGAAATGTATGTTTATTTACAGGATGCCCCACATTTGTTATACATTCACAACATAACTTGAACCAGTATCAATGTACCGAAATTCCCCATTTTAATTTTCATGTTTAAACAAATCATAGAACTATCATCATTATAAGAAGTAAGAATAATATTATGTAACACATAAATAGGTCCAAATGTACACATCTCAAATGTATAACTCAGCCTAACTAACCCCAAACAAATGTTAAGCATTGAATTACTAAGATGAGTAAACAACAATGCTCTTATTGTCTGAGGCCAAAATATGGGGTCTTACATACACCCACCCTTCAGAAAACTTCGTTCTGAATTTATAGTCAAATGCAAGGTAATCATAATGTGTGGTCTTTACATATCCCTAGGGTTAACTCTTTAAAATTATTACATGATCACTACTTTGATCGCACTATCATAAAGTCATTGTAAGGCTACTATTATGTTAGCAATAAGGAGAAGACCCTTCAGTATAAATTTTATTTTCCATCTTCAAATCTATTGATTTTGTTAGGAACCAAGAGATTTAGAATATCCATTTTTTTAACTTTTAAATTAATTTATGTGGCATTTTGATTTTACTTTAAACATCTCTTTGGAATCTTCTAAAATCACCAGTCAACAATTTTTCATCATTATTTTCACATATTGCATACTATTATTCTTTACCATACAATATCATTTTAGCTATGTGGGTAGAAATTATCATGCCATCTCATCTCTATAATAACATAATTATATCAATAATTTTAAGTATGTTTAAGCGCCTTTTAATTAAAAACATCTCATCATATGTATTCAAACCATCAAGGCACCTTTCAGTTGTAAAAAATTTAGTGTAATAACCACCATACTTTAATATGTCTATCCATTGAGCAATATTATTCGATAATTTGATTTCTTTACACTATTCTATAAATCTTTAATAATGAAGACAACTCATTTGTCTAACCATTCTAACCCATACCTCAAATTTGTCACTACTTCAATGTTTGGCATAAGATCATAAAGGGATTCAAGCATTCTTAGCCTTACCTTTTACTCAAATAATATTTGTAGTTATTGTTCCATAATATTTATAGTTACCATTCTACAAACTCTGAATTCTATGCTTTTATATGAAATTTAATATTATTTTTTATGTTATTCACTTTTCATTGGATACTCTAAGATAAGATGGCACTCTTAAAATCCTATTGTGAGGTGTATCCATAGTGATAAGATGGCACTCTTAAAATCCTATTGTGAGGTGTATTCATAGTTATCAATGAAATAATAGAAAATTTAGACAAAAATTTAAAAAAATCATATTGTTAACTAACAGTTTTATTTTACAGCTCTCTCTCTCTCTCTCTCTAATCAGAAATTACATTTCCGTTACTATATCATTATGAGCAATCTTTATAATTTTTAAAACTAACACAATTAATTATATAACAAATTTATTTTTTTATATTTTTTATCCCAACATCTTTACCTATTATATTTTATTTTAATATTTTTTATCCCAACATCTTTACCTATTATATTATATTTTATTTATTAATGTTTATAATAATAATAATTTATTTTTAAGGTCACGACCAAGCCAGACACCAAATCGGTATATGAGACCTCCTTGTTTCTGTTTCTGGGACAAGGGACCCCCTCTGTGCAACAATTTTACTGCTGAAGTTTACAAAAGTATACATACCCTACCCCCTCTGGATTTGAACATATGACCTCCAAAAAAGAAACACATACTCTTAACAAGAAGAAACACACACATATATGAACTTTACATATCAAATTAATCTCATTACCTAAATATATTTTAATAATATAAACAATGTTGTTGCCCCATCTTTCAATAATATTATATGTTCTATATGTTTTGGTTAATACAATAATGTTTTTAACTTTGAAATAAAATATAATAAATGTGAGTCTTTCATAACTTCTCACTCACTTGGTGTTATTGTTTTAATGAATTTCTTGTAACTTATAAAAGTAAATATATACTTCGAAAATTCAATCTCAAACTTTCATATATTGAATTAAATTTATTGTAATATTCAATTCATCAATCTATTATGTTTCATAAAATCGACAAAAAAAAATATATAGTCATATTTATAATTAAATATGTGTAAGTTATAAAACAATAATTTAATAGTTCCAATTATTAAAYCGAGATAATAAATTTATTTTTAATTATGTTTAACTCTACCCATCAAAACCTTATCAAATAACATGTACTATCTTTCACCACTGCAAAATAATTTAAATTTAAATTAGAATCAAAATAACATGTACTATCTTTGTCATGTTATCTTCACCACTGCAAAATAATTTAAATTTAAATTATGATCAAAATAGGACTATGTACAAAAATAGGTATCTAATGTTATCTTTGCATTATCATATTATGATACCCTAGCCTACTTTCTATATTTAAATAACCTTAAGAGAAATGCAATCTTTCTATCCCATGATAAAGAGGCATTTAGTCATTAACATTTAGTTACTAATATGTTTAGGTTCGGGGTCGGGTAAATAAACAATAGTATTAACATCGTGAATAACAAATGTATAAAAAAATATTAACATCGTGAACAACAAACATACAAAAATTAGCAACAAGACAAAGTGACTAGACTTATGCCTCTTAAAGGGGAATTGCCCCTAGTGGATTCACTGGGTCGGTTTCTTGATCTACGTCTACTTTCATAATTGTACCTCGTTTTTTGAATGTAGTTTTTGTACATACAATCCTCCAAATTTACCATAGTCCATTCTACTTCTCCAATCTATAAGATATTCTACGATGTTGTACTTAGCTAAAGTATACATAAACAAAGCTTATAAAGAAAAGGAAGAAAGATACAATATGAAGAATGAAAATCAATGTATATTATGATCTATTCAATATGAAAATCAATGTATATTATGATATATTCAATATTCAATATGAAAATCAATGTATATTATGATATATTCAATAAGTGAGTTATATTTACTTTTATAGACAATGACATCCTATAATTAGGAATACATGCATAATAGTAATAGTTTAAAATTAGAAAATCTAAAATAAAACTAGTTGATGTCCAGCTTAGTCGTGACTTTAAAAATAGATTATAATTATTGTTTAACATCTTTTAATTTAATATTTTAAATATCAATCATTCAAATTTTTTAAATTATAAATAATTAATAATAATTTTAATTAAATTACTTTTAAATACTTTATAATACTTAATTTAATAATGATTTTTCTCCATATTAATTACTTCTAGAGGTGATGGTTGTCATGGTTTTCATCTCCCTTGGTATTATTAATATATAAATAAATGATAATAACACCAATATAATAATTATCCTAAAATGGCATAATAATAAAAAATTATCCAATATTGATTATAATAAATGCTCACGGAGATATTTATTTTACTCTTTCTAGGGTGAGTAGGTTATTTAATCTGTACAATTTTATCCGAACTGATTTGGTGATTTGGGCTGTTTATTTAAATTTCTGATCACATGCTTCACATTCTCATACCCTTTCCCCTCGACGGAACCAGATTTAGTTTTAAAAGCAAAAGCAGCGCATTGCATTCAAAAAAAAATTCTGTTTTTATTAAACATCCTATCTTGAGTCTCTGATGTAATTTATGTTTACAACATGTATAAGATGATGGAAAGCATTGGTTACGAAGATACCATAAAGTATATAGGATAGTTTCTGATTCCAGCTGGAATGGACATTTATCAACCAGAATCTACTTATCCTTCTGCAAAAAATGTCCGGCAATTACCCATAAGCACAGAGCAAATACATGTTCTCCCTAATCATCAAAACTCATAAATTCAGCGAATTAGCGCCCGCAAGCACCCAAATAAGATTATTTGCCTGGACTGTACTATATAGTAAGGGTTTAGAAAATGGAAAAAGCAAGGAAGCAAAGCGAAGTTTAGCTAGTGTACGCCTGCATTGAGCGATAGCAGTGCAGCTCCTGTGGCAAGGTCTGACTGGCCCTGTTGCCCTCTAACAATTCACAATGTGGTAAGACCTCCCAGACCGAGGTCAGCATGGAAAGCTATTAACAACCAATGCTCTGTAGCTGATGTCAACTCGAGAGGGCACGTTTCGTCAAGTGGAATTGTCCGCCGGGAAAGTCAGGCGGCAGCTAGCTGTCTAAGTAAAGAGGTCACTGCGAAATTCTAAAGGGCCAAATCGTTGGCCTTCTAGCCTACCCCTGTTAAAACACCATCCACCCTGATTTTTCTTTTTATCTCCACCTCCCCTCCTTTAGGAGGGCAAAGGCGGCGGCGCCCCTCCATGTCCAAAGGAGGGGAGGTGGAACATGGAGGCTGTCCACCCTGATTTTTCTTTTTATCTCCACCTCCCCTCTTTTAGAAGGGCAAAGGCGCCCCCCTCCGTGCACAAAGGAGGTGAGGTGGAGCACGGAGGCAGCGCTGGGATGGTAGATGTGGACTTGGATTGCATTAAAACATAATACAACAATCCATTTAATGTTTTACATTGAAAACATTTAATGTTATATATATATATATATGGGTATTTATTGTTAGGAAAACATTAAGCATCATGTAGTAAGCTAATCATTGATTTACTACTTGGGATACACAGATAGCTGTGAGTCAATCATTGCATGGTGCTTAATGTTTCTTCTTATTGATCGCCTAGCTGTCTTGCACAGTACAGTCCCTTAACTATATTGCACAAGGGTGGAGTAGCTCGCGTGCCCCACCTCCCTTCCATTGGATGTGCAAAGGCACCGCCCCAATAAGACGGTACCTTAACCAATCATTAACTTACTGATTAATGCATCATGTTTGTTGGATACACATTTGACATTTGACTCTGCATGATACTTAGTGTTCCCCTTATTACTCGCCTAGCTCCCTTCATTCCTGCAGGAAGGCAGAGCCGCCCCGTGCTCTACCTCCCCTCCTTTGGGCTAGCAAAGCCACCGCACACAGGCAACCCCGCCCTAGCGCAGGGCTGAAGACAGCTAGGCAAGAGAGCAATAAGTACCCGGATATATAGCATTAAATGTTTTCTATGTAGAGCATTAAATGGATTGTTGTATTGTGGTTTAATGCAATCTAAGTCCACATCTGCCAACTACAGCCACAATTATGCTTGACACCAGTTTCCAGTATATTACAATAAATAAATATATATATATAAGCCAAAACACATCCGCCTTGATTATTCTTTTCCATGGATACATCTTAAAACACCATCCACCTTGACTTTTCTTTCTGTCTCAGAGCTGAAGACAGATCTACGGATGTCCCACCGGGATTGTCGTATTGTAGTTTAATGCATTCTATGTCCAGATCTGCTAGCTACAGCAACCCTCACGCTTGCCGGCATAGTCATGATCAAGATTGGGAGTGGTTAAAATGGTGATTTAGGCTGCTGCTACAGTTCTGCTAGGATTCTTAGTGGACATTGACAACTTGCAATAATTCAACGGTAAACTGCAAAGAGACGTCGAGAAATGAAAGTTCACTGCATTATCGCATCAGCATGTCGGGTAGATGCTTTTCTAAGAATAAGTGTCCAAAACTCTTGAACTCTTTAAACTGGTGGTTCATTGGCAATGGCCATATCTATTCTTATAACACATGTGGCTACGTCATTCACATAAATTCTTATTTTATTGGAAGTTGAGACTTTGTACACAGGTCGGAGACGGAAAGTTGACTGAAAGGATATTTTTTTTTAAATAAAATGTTTCCCCTTGGATTTTATAGATATATACAGTTTAAGCCTTTCTGTTGGAACTTGTACTCCCCATGAACGAAGCCTCCAAATTGGTGGACAGAGGTGCTGACGATGGCAACCAATGGCATCTCGAGACTCGACGATGTATAAATTCTCGAGTATTGCTTCATTCTCTTTGCCAAGAGCTACAACGAAATAACTGTAAACTCCGCAATATTTAGAGCAGAGCTGTTTGGACTAGGAGTTCGGTGGTCTAACGGATTCCAAATTTAGTCCCCTGATCTATCCTTTAAACGATTGGTCAGTGTGAGCCAGCAAGTTCCTGAGATCATGGTTGTTCGTCTGCATAAGGGCGAACCAGAGGGCTACATTGGTTTTTCTTAGCGAAGATCGAACTTCGACCAGTCGGTATATTCAAATCACAGGATGCTCTTATATAGATAGTTCTTCTAGCAAGCTTCAAGAAAAACTATAGAAATATGTGCAAATTGTTTAATAAGAAAATCTCTGCGTATTCATGTATCATATTATATTTAGCAGGAGCACTGTATGTGAAACTATAGCTGGCATTTATTTAGAACTGTATGTGAAACTAGCAGCAACGTTGAGAGGGAAAAAAAACTCACAGATGTGGAGAGGATAAAAAATTTCTAGGTGTGAATCACTACAGGCTTAATAGATCTAGGGTTAATATATATAGAGAGAGGATAAAAAAATTATAGGTGTGAATCACCACAGGCTTAATAGATCTCAGGTTTATATATATATATATATATTGGGAAATTACCAGGTGTGAATCACTCCATGTGTTTCCTTGTGTTTCCTTCAAAGAGGTCACAGGTTCAAATCCAAGGGAGAGTAGGGTATATATAGTTCCGTAGACTTTAGCAGTCAAATCGCTGCACGGAGAGGGTCCCTTGTCCCACAAACAATTTGCTATCTGACATGGTCGTGACCTTAAAATACACCAATTTGCTATCTGACATGGTCGTGACCTTAAAATTAGATTATTATTATTATTATTATTAGATGATCTGAGAAATTACCAGGTGTGAATCACTATGACTGTAAAAATCAGTTTTTTTTCATATGTGGGTAGGAAAGTTATACACATATCCACACTCAGTGAGGAACATCATCTCTGGGTGCGATTATAATCTCTGGCTGGTATATATGAGTTTGCCAAATACTTGTATTACCTGTAGTATGTATGATCTTTCACGCTAAATCTAGGATTGTACATTCAATATACACTAACAAGATAGGAGGGCAGGCCATACCTTTTCCCAGCGTTTGCCCTTGCGTATCTTCACTGATGCAGCTCCAAGACTTCAGTTACCTGCACACAAACAGCAAACAAACCTCCCTCAAACTTGTTTGGCATAAAAAGAATATAGATGGCAATTAGATCTAATCTATCTTGCTCAAGAAAACAAGATCTGCCAATGTTTGCAAAGAAATCATAAAAATTTACGAACATTGGAGGGGAAATATCATAGATATATATTAATGACAAAGAAAATACAACAATGTAATGTTACCTTGAGACCATTGAAGTAACTTCCGGCTCCAAGCTCCTAGCTCCTGAGACTTCCTTAGCCCTCTCTCAAATGTGATTATACCAACAAAGAAATCTGAAGGCTATAGCAAGAGTCTCTCTGTGGTTATATTTTGGCAACATAAGGCTATCATCAATTGAGCTCCCTTACCCCTTGATTTTCTTTTCTTTTATAAAATGATTGAGGAGGTTTAGAGATAGGTTCGAGGCTTGGAACTTGGTGAAAAATAAGTCATACACCAGTACCAGAGCTCGTGATGGATCATAACCAACCTATCCTGATCTGATCTCCTTGTAACACATCGGATCTAGAAGATTCTAGGGGTGGTCACTTGTTGCATTAAGGCACAAGCGACCAGTAATGCAACAAGCGACTGGTCACACCTTGCATATGGACAAGAAACGACCGGTCGCTCTTATATCTGGGAAAAGAAAAACCATGCTCAAAAGTAATGAATTTTTGGTGTTTTGCTGGCACAAGCATGTGGTCTCCTACAGATAAGTGAGCCCTTTCACTGATCTGACAAAGATCGGAAACAGACTATGTATAGATCGCTATGATCTTTCACGCTAGATCTAGGATTGTACCTTCAATCAACAATAACAAAATAGGCGGGTAGGACATGTTGAGATTTGGGTACCTTGGAAAGTGGTCCCATTGTGTTTGTGAGCTTCTAAACACATGTGGGAAGTACTTTGTACCATGTACCATGTACTTTATGTCTAATCTCACTTTGACTTAAATCTCTACCATGTACCCTGTACTTTATGTCTAATTTCACTTAAATCAACTAAGTCAAAGTGAAATTAGACATAAAGTACATGGTACAAAGTACTTCCCACATGTATTTAGAAGCTCACAAACACAAGGGGATCACTTTCCAAGGTACCCAAATCTCAACACTCCCTCTTACCGAGGAAAGTGCCCTTCACCCAAGCAAGTATGATCACCATCAAATAATAGGGACCCAAGCTCCCAAAGGCCGCACCATAGGAGGACACACACCTAGCAGAGAGCATCTACAGTTGAAGGAAGTCAGATCTGAGTGTCTCAGTGGAGAGGTAGCATACCAGAGCACATTGTGGTGCAAGGTTTTCTTCTTCAGAGCATCCAGGGTCAAGGGTGCTTCACTTCAGTGGATTTGGCAACAAAATGAGAGGGCGCACTAAGCTTGGGCGCATATCTCCTTGGATCCTTTGGCACAGCTCGAGAGGAGTTTGTTTTGTATACAGGTTCCATCATATTGTATTTGTTGTTGTATCTCATGCTTTAGACACCACTTATATATAATTCCATTCACTTGTTTGTTCACTTGAGAAGATTGAGGAGGAGGAGGAGCTTGAGAATGGAGGCATTGAAAGAGGGCAGCTAGGGCGCTTCCTTGCATGGAGGAGCTTTGGGAGCTTGGGTCCCTATTATTTGATGGTGATCATAATTGCTTGGGTGAAGGGCACCTTCCTCGATAAGAGGGAGTGTTGAGATTTGGGTACCTTGGAAAGTGGTCCCCTTGTGTTTGTGAGCTTCTAAACACATGTGGCAAGTACTTTGTACCATGTACCATGTATTTTATGTCTAATTTCACTTTGACTTAGGAGATTTAAGTCAAAAGTGAAATTTGGTCATTTTAACCTAAAATGACAATTAATTCACTTTGTGGGTGAATTGAGGGACATAAAGTGAAACTATGGAAACTTAAGTAAAATGGGTTTTGAGTTGAGATTCTTTTGAGATGATCTCAACCATTGATTAGGGATGAGATGAGATGATCTCATCCACACATAATTTAGGTTTCCTTATGCTTCCTTAAGGAGGGCGCAAGGGCAAAGGAGAGGCTCATTATTCCTTGTTATGTTCACCAAAAGAGTTGGGAGAGGAGCATGAGGATGAGGTTGGATGCATTGAGTGAGGAAAGCTTGGGCGCCCACATTCATGGTGGTAGCCAGCAAGCTTAGTCCTTCATTTATTTGTGGAGCTAGTTCTTGCTAGGAGGAGGGGCGCACAGCTAGCAGGGAGGACTTGCAGAGATCAGATTGCAGTGAGGACAGTTTCAGTGGAGAGATACAGCACAGATTCAGAGTATTGTGGGAGGGTTTCTCCATCAGAGCTTCCAATTGGCAGAGAGCTTCAGTTCAGTGGTTTTGGCAACTTGTGAGGAGGGCGCATCTTCTTCATTTGGACTTGTGTTTCAGCTTGGTTCAAGATGCTATTGTATCAGGTTCATCTGTTTATTGTACTTCTTGTATTCCACCTTCTTTTCTCCACATTTATACACTCAGATTCCAAACTAGTCTTCCCCAGGGGGGTTTTATCCAAGGTCATGTTGACCAAAAATACCTGTGTTCATTTTCATGTATCCTAGTGTTTAGAACAGCATTATTTCAGCTCTAAAAGATCACTAGGTGTGTTATATAGCTTATGGTATGCATGTGCTAACATTTTGTGACAAAAACTACATGTTAGAGCACCTTAATGGCCTATGTAACCGTAACAAAACAACAAAGAAGTTACTGAACAATTTGTTGTTATAAAACAGCAACAAACCCTTATTTGACACTTGAAACTTAGAGCCAACTTGAGGTCAAAGACAGACCTACTTGGCAGCTTGTTAGGACCTGGAAAATCTTCATGGTATCAGAGCTTGGTGGCTGATTTTTGCTAAGTTTTGGACAGGATCTTGGTGGACTGTTTTAGACACCTTTTGGGCAGATTTTGTGGACAGCCATTGACTGAGTTCAGTGGCAGATTTTTGTGGAGGGTTGTAGAGCAGTTTGTGGACATTTTCGTCTGTCTCTTTTCACACCTATATTGCTAGGAGTGAGGTCGGTGTTCGTTTGCCTCTTTTCACACCTCTGTTGACAGGAGTGAGGCAATGTTCCTTTGGAATTGCAGCATCAGTTTGAGTGCAGTTGGCAGTGATGTCAGCATCTCAGATGCGTGTGGAGGATAGGCTAGCTGGGACTAGCAACTGGTCGCCTTGGAAGGCTAGGATTGTCTTTGTCTTGAAGGACCTCAAACTATGGAATATACTTCATGCAGTTGTTCCTATTCCCCCTGCTACTGCTCCCATCTTGTTAGCAGAGTTTCGGGAAGAGGAACAACAAGGCAAAGAGGACGATATGTGATGTAGTGTGGGATCACATCATTCCCCACTTGACTGGGAAAGCTTGGGCATTTGAGATGTGGGCATCTCTATGCAAGCTTTATGAGAGCTCTAACCAGAACCGGAAGATGGTTCTGTATGATCGACTCAGGGGCATTCGCATGCTCAAGAGTGAGTCGGTGACTTCTTTCCTTGGCCGATACACCTAGATCAGAGATGAGCTTGGAGCTGTTGGAAAGGTGGTGGACCCAGATTCTATGGTGAGGACAACCTTAAACAACTTTACCAAACCATGGAGTCCATTTGTTCGTGGCATTGTTGCCAGGGAGATCATGCCCATTTGGGAGAAATTGTGGGATGATTTTGTTCAGGATGAGACTAGACTTATATCGGAGGCTTCTGGACAGCAGTAGACAGTGCAAGGTGATGAGGATCTTGCTCTTTGGACAAAGAGCAAGAAGAAGGTCGGTCGAGGAGGTCGACAGGGTCCCAAGTTTGGAGCCCCGCC
The DNA here is from genome assembly GCA_000966675.3 of Picea glauca. Classification (NCBI taxonomy): domain Eukaryota; kingdom Viridiplantae; phylum Streptophyta; class Pinopsida; order Pinales; family Pinaceae; genus Picea; species Picea glauca. The sequence goes on along the minus strand of JZKD02S1992088.1, from coordinate 167,742 downwards.
ACAGGGAGAGAGCAGTGGTGGGCAGAAGAGAGACATGAGCACAGTGAGATGCTTTGCTTGTAGGGAGATGGGTCACTATGCAGGACAGTGTCCCAAGAAGAAGAAGAAGCTGCAGGATGTTTCAGCAGAGGAGCTTGAGTTCAATGAACAGTTTGCAAGAGAGTGTGCATTCGCTACTACTTTGTCTGTTGTTACACCATCCAACATCAGGTGGGGAGACAGAGTTGAGGAGGACCTATTTACTCACAGTAGTGATTCAGAGGGAGCTCGGACTCAGTTTTCTTGGACACCATCATTAGGGGTGACTGGTCCACCTGGAACAGCTTCAGTTTCAGAGTTGTTGAGACAGAGGATTGGTGCAGGGGCTTCAAAGCATCAGAGATAGATAAGGAGGAGTGACAAGGCACCACGGAGGCTTGAGCCTCACTTGGCTACGAAGACAGGAAGATCATATTTTGGTTCCACTTCAGGTGGAAGCTACTTGGAGAGAGGCCAAGTTGAGGATCTTGGTGAAATGTCGAGATTCAGGTACTCTTGGTGAGATACCAAGAGGGGGAGACTCTTTGTGAGATGCCAAGAGAGTGACTCTTGGTGAAATGCCAAGAGTAGTGACCGTTGGCGAGATGTCAGGAGGTAGAAATCCTTGGTGGGAGATCTTTGGTTTGATACCAAGATCTAGGTGATCTTGGATAGGTGGAGAGACACTTCCATCTATAGATCACACAGATTGAGTAGATCTGTGTCAGACACTACTTTCATTGATCAAGGTACAGCCATGCTCGACGAGTATTTGCCAGTGGGCAACCATGTCCACCAAGAGAGTTGGGAGAGGAGCATGAGGATGAGGTTGGATGCATTGAGTGAGGAAAGCTTGGGTGCCACATTCATGGTGGTAGCCAGCAAGCTTAGTCCTTCATTTATTTGTGGAGTTAGTTCTAGGAGGAGGGCACACAGCTAGCAGGGAGGACTTGCAGAGCTCAGATTGCAGTGAGGACAGTTTCAGCTGAGAGATACAGCACAGATTCAGAGTACTGTGGGAGGGTTTCTCCATCAAAGCTTCCAATTGGCAGAGAGCTTCAGTTCAGTGGTTTTGGCAACTTGTGAGGAGGGCGCATCTTCTTCATTTGGACTTGTATTTCAGCTTGGTTCAAGTTGTTATTGTATCAGGTTCATCTGTTTATTGTACTTGTTGTATTCCACCTTATTTTCTCCACATTTATACACTCAGATTCCAAACTGGTTTTCCCCGAGGGGTTTTATCCAGGGTCATGTTGACCAAAAATACCTGTGTTCATTTTCATGTATGCTAGTGTTTAGAACAACATTATTTCAGCTCTAAAAGATCTCTAGGTGTGTTATATAGCTTATGGTATGCATGTGCTAACATTTTGTGACAAAAACTACATGCTAGAGCACCTTAATGGCCTATGTAACCGTAACAAAACAGCAAAGAAGTTACTGAACAGTTTGTTGTTATAAAACAGGAGCAAACCCTTGTTTGACAATTGAAACTTAGAGCCAACTTGAGGTCAAAGACAAACCTAGTTGGCAGCTTGTTAGGACCTGGAAAATCTTCAGGCCATACCTTTTCTCGACATTTTTCCTCGCTTGATCCTAACTGATGCAACTCCAAGACTTCAACCCAGCGCCTGCAATCAGTTACCTGTACACAAACAACAAAGAAACCTCCCTCAAATATGTTTGGCATAAAAAGAATATAGATGGCAATTAGATCTAATCTACCTTGCTCAAGAAAAGATAGATCTGCCAATGTTTGCAAAGAAATCATAACAATTTACAGACGTTGGAGGGGAAATATCATATATCTATATTAATGACAAAGAAAATACAACAATGTGATGTTATCTTGGGACCATTTAAGTACCTTTCGACTCCAAGCTCTCGAGACTTCCTTAGCCCTCTCTCTCAAATGTGATTATACCAACAAAGAAATCTAAAGACTATAGCAAGAGTCTCTCTCTAGTTATATTTTGGCAGCGTAAGGCTATCATCAATTGAGCTCCCTTACCCCTTGATCTCTTCTTTTTTATAGAATGATGGAGGAGGTTTAGAGATAGGTTCAAAGCTTGGAACTTGGTTAAAAACAAGTCGTACACAAGTTCCAAGGCTAGTGGTGGATCATGGCCAACCTATCTCGAGTTTGTCTTCTTGTAACACATCGGATCTAGAAGATTCTAGGGGCGGTCGCTTATTGAATTAAGGCAACAAGTTGTTGGTCACACCTTGAATAAGGACAAGAAGTGATCGGTTTCTTATATATCTAGGAAAAGGGAAACCATGCTCAAAAGTAATGAATTTTTGGTGTTTTGCTGGCACAAGCATGTGATTTCGACAAGATGACATCAGTAGGTCCCCTATGAGGCCCAAGGTGACAAATAGAGGTATAACAGATGTTCCCTAATGTATGAAGTTAGAAGAGGAACTGATGGTTGAAATACATTACCAAAGTACATGGCAATGGAGTGGCATAAGGAAGGAGGTCGTAGATCAAGGAACCAATAAGTACTTGCAAACAGTGGTCAACCGGTACATATATATAGATCATCCCCGAGGTAGGCATACCTATGCTTGGATGTAAAGAAAAGCATGGCCACCAACACAATACACTGTGGATCCATGAAATGATATGCAAGACCATGGCCACGAAAAAGTACACGGTGGATCCATTTCATCGAAGAAATCATAGCCACGAGCAAATACAATGTGGATCTATGTCACAGTATACATCAAGAAGACATCCAACACCAATAAGTGTGCCCATGTAGTCTTCAAAGTACTTATATAGTAGTTATATACTCCATCGCAACTTGGGAGGGGTAGCATAAATGAGAGGATGCCCCACCCAAGGTCTTCAATCAAACCCTGTCAATGGTATGATTCTATAACACGCGAATAAATGAGTTGATGTCGAGCATGATAAAAATCGTCTGATTACCAATGATTGAAGTATATCGTTAACATGCGCAAGGAGACCCACCAATAATGAAAATGGACCCCAAGGTACCTAGTACAATCTAGCGAGTGTAAATAGAGTAGTTGACGTCGAACATTCGTAGAATTGACCAATTAAGAGTCAATGAGGTGAACGCACTGTCGATCGTGAGGAAGACTACCACTAAGGACTACAAGTTCCAAGGTATTAGCTGGTTTCTAGAGCCATTTCCTAGATATGTGTTGGTGTCAATAGAAAGAGATATGTCGAAGGGGGGTCTTAATGTATCCTCTATCAATTGACACGAAACTATAACTGAGAGATTATGTGAAGAGATAGAATCACCAAATACAATTGACACAAGGATGGCTAACATGAAAGGTCGATAAAACTGCAAAATGATCGACTTGGGCTTTACTTCCCTTGAACATATAGCACGACAAATTGATGACTTGGCATAACTGACTCAAGAGCACCAACGATATAGTGCAACAATGCATGAGGCATTGAAACACTCTCCATACTGACTGGAAGAGTAACCAGCGGGAAGAGTATATAATTCATCATCATGGTATAGCTCCTAAGCAAGCTATAACCCAACTGTAAGACACTGAGGCGAACAAGTGCCATGTTCAAGGGTGACAATGATTTACGGTTGCCACTTTGTTGAATACAGATCAAGATAGTTCACGCCCCCCCTCTTTTTATGTTTTTTAATTTTGATGTCTCCTTCATGTTTTTATGAGCGCTAAAGAGAGATAAAAGTATGCTCAATAGTGTATTTTCCATGGTTCCACGAGCATGGAAAAGAGATGAAGTGTGCTTAATAGTGTTTTTGACATGGTTTTACGAGCATGAAAAATAATTAAAAGTGAGCTTGTTTGGAGAAAACAAGTGGCTCCATGGCATGTAGCTATGTTCCAAGCGCGTGGAACATACCCATGCAAATCAAATGCAAAAATGGTACTGGGCAAGTAATGTCCACTCATAGCAACAGTTTTCTCCAAGGGTAAAGGTTGCAATACATAGGCAAAGTGATGCAAACGGCTAGAGGTCAAAAGTGACTGTGGTGGCAGTAAGCAGAATAAAAGCAAACATCAGTGTAGCAGTAGGCATTAGGACATAAGCAACAATATGCATATGCAACCGTTAAGCAACATAAAAGATGACAGGAACCCCTTTGAGACATGGCCAGAAAAAGATTAAGAGAGAAGTATGTGGCTCAATTTTCAATCATGGTGGGTCTAAATAAGGGTTCCTGGGCCTATAAATAATCGCAGCATGGGCACTAGATGGAAAAAGGAAGCTAACTAGGGCACCCATGAAGGATAGGCACTACCACAAAAGTTACAACTAATGTCGCAACCTACCGGTATCAAACCTAAGGCATAATGACGGAAAAAGTGATGGTCAATAATGCAAAATTATATCACAAGGATAAACCTATCCCTACATGCCAGTTGAAAACACATACCTCGTGGCTCTATGGATGACACCATAAAATGCCAGACAAGGTCACCAAATCCTTAAAAGACTGTCAAAAATACTATAAAATTTCACTATAAAACCTCATAAAAAATAATCATAAATGCAAAAATGAGAAGTAATGGAAAGGTGTTTTTTTAATAATGTGTGAAAAGGGATTTATTAAACCTAAAAGGCCTCAAAAGAGTCTATATGTAGTAAAAGAAAGTTCATTTTCACACTTACCTTGGTGAAGTTTCCATTTGTGGTGAAAACCCTCCTACCTTCCAAAATTTCCGATGCAGATTGCAGAAAATTCGACTAGCAAAATTTCATTCCAACAGGACCAGGTAAACCCCCTTGACATGCTCTTTCATTTAGTTGCTTGCTTTATGTATTTTAATTAATTTTTTGGTCGTGGGAGACCCTGTGAATTTGGTGCTGGTGCGATCGCTCTTTTTGCCCCAACAGGTGTGACCAAAAGGCCCTAATCGCACCTATTGGGATGATAAGAGCCACTAGTCACTCTTGTTTCCAAGGACAACAGCAACCAAGCTCCCAAAATTAAAAAATTTACCTTTTTTTGCAAAAATTGTGTCCATGATTTGTCTTTGATTTTTGATCAATGATTTTTTGGGTTGTGCAGGCAATTCTTCCACCATGCTAGAGCGGAAAAAACGAGTGCATGAGGTCGTTGATGTGGCAGCTTTGAGGGACCAAAACACATTAAATGCACTATGAGATTGTGAGCTATTAAAAATTTTTAGAACCTAGAGCATAAGATCCTAGACGATGCTCTTGGAGAGATTGGTCAAGTATTGGGAACCCAACCAACAGTTTTTTCGAGTTGGCCACGAGATAGTAACTCTTGAAGTAGAGGATATCTACTTCATCATGGGATTATCTCGACATGGGGCATTGATCATCCTGACAGGTGGGAAGGGTGGAGCCACAAACTTTGTTGACAACTATATTGCAGCACATTGTCATCCTGAAGCCCGAAAAAGCAGTAAAAAAGTGCCAATCAAAGATATAGTGGATCTACCTCTTTGCACGATCCTTTTTACCATTACTTGGGTGACTAGCTCTATAGGCCCCCACTTGGCATCAAAGGCTCATATGTATTACGCCCTGGAGTGCCTCAACCTCATAGTGTTCAATTGGTGTACGAAATTGTTGGTTAGCCTTCGACACCCGTTGATTAAATGTAGGACAAGTCATCATAAACAGTTTGGCTATGGTTCGATCCTTGTATCATTCTTCTTAAATAGAATCCCACATATGAGGCCCCATGTCTCAACACCTTATGTTGGGCCCGATGAGCCCAAGATGAAGAGATGGACAGACTGCATGGCCCGTCTTAGTGGAGGTTTGACCATGAGCCACTATGGACAGGATTTCCTCGATTGGTGTATGAGCATATTGTTGTGATCGAGAACTTCTCGTATATAGGGACAGACTTTAGGCATGTCGCATGACCTCGAGCTCGTACTACCTCACGGGGATCAGTGGGGTGACATTGGTAAGAAAAATGACCTTTTGTGTGTTTTTGTGTATTTTTGAAATTTTATAATGTTTTTGGGCTTTTGAAATATGCATTTTTTTTGGTATGTGGTGTAACTAATCATTGTGATTCGTCATGACACAGATGTCGGACCAATTTGACCAACACGAATGACCCCTAACTGTCACAAAGCTAGAGAAGAGAAGCAGCCAAAGGAAGGAGAGGATGACAAAGATGCTGTCGGAAAGCCTTCGTGAGGTGAGGAGAAACCTCAAGGAACTAAACAATCCCCCACTTTGCAAAGGGTCTAATGCTAACCATAGGGTGAAGTGGAGCAAGATGTGCACATATTTTCCAAATAAAGACTTGACAAGGGTGACACTTCTTAATTGCAATGATACAATCTTTGAAGATCGTAGGCCAAAAGTATCATGCGCGCAATATCTTATGGGTAACGACAAAACCAGAAAGATGACCGCCACATGCTCCGACATGGCAATCATTTAACACATGCTTGGCTTCTTCATGGACAAGACAATGACGTAATACCATATCTACCTTACGTCGATAAAGTGTGTCGCCAATGATGAAGTAATTTTTGGCTTGATGGCGTATGCGTTGACGCTCGTCTCTTGATAACTGAGGATTAAACCGTTGAGCTTGGAGATATACTAAAACATTCCCATACCAAGGATCAAAAGAGTCTGAGGAATGATGACTCATCGGGTAATGAATCATTAACCACAGTTTCTTCACAAACTCTAGGAAGTTCAAACATTAATTCCACGAAAGCCAAAGTCTTCTTAGATTTAGAATCAAGAACTCCAAGTCAAGCTCTTGTAAGATAACGATCCATTTAGAGTACTTGCCCCCAATGATCTGATGGGTCAAAATATGTTGCATTGGCTTGGAGCTTGCGATAACCATAGTCTTCCGCAGTAGTATGTAATGCCTGAGTCATTGGACAGCATGAACAGTTGCCAAGGCCGACTTTTCGACATGCGAATAACATAGTTCAGGGCTAACCAAGCCCTTATGAAGATAGTAGATCACATGCTCCTTCTAGGAATTGTTCTCTTGGACAAGCACCATACCAATGGTGGATTCGGATGTTGCAAGATAGAGTAGAAAGTCTCGACTATAATATAGAGGACTTAATAGTAGAGCTGACATCAAGGTTGTCTTTAATGCTTCAAGTGACTATTACGCTTGGTCGTCCCACATAAAAGGTACACCCTTTTTGAGAAGGCGCATGAATCTTTTTGTTATCTCAATGTAATTAACTACGAATATTCGCAAAAAGTTTGCCTTCCCTTGCAAACTTTGAAGTTGGCTTATATTTCTTAGAGGAGGCAATCGGACGATTGCCTCAACCTTTAAAGGATCAACCATGATCTTGTACTTGGACACGATAAACCCCAGTAATCTCCCAAAAACCACACAAAACATACACTTATGTGGGCTAAAACGGATGTTATAGTATTGGCATCGGGTAAAGACGGCCCGCAAGTTACTAGGATGATCCTCACGGAGATTTGATCGAGCAACCAAATCATTCAAGTATGCCTCAATGATATGTTTGATGTCGTGAAAGCATATGACATGGCCTGTTGGAATGTAGCCCCGACATTTTTAAGACCAAATGGAAACTTTCGATAAGCAAAAGAGCTCTGGGGACAAATGAAGGTAGTCTTGTGTTGATCTTTTGGTTTGATCTGGATTTGATTATAGTCGAAGAAACCATCCATAAACAACAAGCCTTGTTTAAATCCCTATAATCGATGCAGGCCCTGATTGTGCCATGTCTTTTAGTGACCGAAACGAGATTGGATACCCATTCAGTCAAGGGAACCGGATAGATAAAGTCAACTCAAAGAAGCTTTTCAACCTCCGCCTTGATAGCAGCTACTTTTTTGGAATTTATTGGTTGGAGCTTTTGTCGAACAAGTTTGGCTCCATCATATGTTTTAATCTCATGCACAGTAATCTAGGGATCAATGTCCGACATTTCTTTGTATGACCAAGAAAATAGGTCACAAAATTCTTTAAATAGGGCAGTGCAAAGTTCGATTTCTCGATGAGAACAATCTCCATCTATCAAAATGTGTTCCACGACTCCTGATTTTACTGAAATGTCGATGGGTATGATCTTCGAGATATTCGCCAAGTTCCCTTTTGAAAACAAATCATGTGTCATAATGGGACACTAGTACCACTCAACATTGTTAGTAGAAACAAGGTTTTTCATGTCATCCTCCAACCTTTCCAAATTGGGAAGAAAAGATGTTCAATGATGCATATCTTCCCATGGCCTATCAATTGAAGCCATGACCTCCATGATGGCCTCATCCAAAGGCAGCTTAGTATCTAGGAAGTCATGCAAACTGCAAGGAGTGACAGCCCACATGGGCAATGAGTATTGATCGAATTACACATCCTATTGGAGATTCTGGTCAGGGTTAGCAAATGTCGACTAGATTTCTAGAAGGCAATCTCAACCGCACTAAGCAGCATGCTAGCTCTAAATGATTCAAGTTTGGAAGGGTTAGGCACTACACAAGGATCAGTAAACCCATGAGATTCGAAAGTGCACGAAGGAATCATACAAATAGGAGCCATATCTTTAGGAGTGAGTGGAGGGGGTAGGGTAAATGTACCCATCAACAATGAATCCTTAAACATCCCCACACCAACACTCTCATTAGCACCCGAGGAACCACTGACAAACGGAATGTTCATACCACTATTAGTCCTATTACCAGGCATACAATATTCCAACTAATCAAAAATCACCACCTTCCCTTGATGGGGAAAACAGAGAACCCTAAAGACCGAGGAGACAACAGCCATCATCGCATAGAACCAACTACGCCCAAGCAGTAGATTGTAATCTAATGGAACGTCGACAACCTCAACTTCAATTGAGACAGTCTTTCCACCTAACTCCACAAGAAAGACGACAATGATTCCATGAGGCTTAAACGTGTGGTCGACAAATGCCTTCAACATGGTGCAAGACTGCACAAGTTATGGGGAACCGATAGCTCTCCAACATGACAATAGACATAATATAAGTGGAGGCCCCTTCATCAACAACAATTTTGAAGATATTCGTCCCACACAAGACTACTTGGATCTGAAAAGCAATCTAGTGGGGGAGCCTAGACTGACTTTGGTCTACGTCAAATGTAATTAAACTAGTATCCAAAGGGTTCACCCTACCTATAGAAGACAACAATGCTTTCCGCTGCATTGGGCAACTTTGGAGAACTTCGAGGACGAACATAGCACATGGTACCTAGGTTGTCTTCCACAATACTATAATTATGGGCAACCCATGCACTGGGATTATGTGTAGACCTACGAAGTACACCTTTCGGTGGGTGAAGCACTGTGTCAAGTGATAACTTTTCTATCTGAAGAGGGCTACTAGGCTGGAAACTAGACGCAGGGTCCTTATTTGAAGAACCACTCTGGATTCTCGTAGTTATGAGCTCGTATTTGTAAATTGACCATCTGGTCACACATGTAAACGTTAGCACTCGACGACGTGTGCCCTTGTTGAGGGTTACCTACTGTGCCCCCTTGCAAAGGTGCAGAATTTGTTGCAACCATTTGTTGTTGTTGAGGATGTAACATACCCCACTACCTTGATTGCTAACAAAGTGTCCTCAGACACGTAATTTTATTGATAAGGAAAAAAAGATTACAATCTCAAGTGAGGTTAAGGGGTAGATTATGAGTTCTCACTTCAGATTGTAATCTCTTTTTCCTTATCAATAAAATTACGTGTCTAAGGACACTTTGTCAACATGGTATATACGTGTCTGAGTATGAGTTCTCACTTCAGATTGTAATCTCTTTTTCCTTATCAATAAAATTACGTGTCTGAGGACACTTTGTCAACATGGTACGTGTCTGAGTATGAGTTCTCACTTCAGATTGTAATCTCTTTTTCCTTATCAATAAAATTACGTGTCTGAGGACACTTTGTCAACATGGTATACCATGTTGACAAAGTGTAAAATTACGTGTCTGAGGACACTTTGTCAACATGGTATACCATGTTGACAAAGTGTCCTCAGACACGTAATTTTATTGATAAGGAAAAAGAGATTACAATCTGAAGTGAGAACTCATAATCTACCCATTTTCCTTATCAATAAAATTACGTGTCTGAGGACACTTTGTCAACATGGTATCCATGTTGACAAAGTGTCCTCAGACACGTAATTTTATTGATAAGGAAAAAGAGATTACAATCTGAAGTGAGAACTCATAATCTACCCCTTAACCTCACTTGAAGAAAGAGCTAGTTTATATAGCTCAACTCTAAACTAAAAACTAGAAGAACTATCAATCACATAATCACATGAGTATGATAGGTGTCATTTACATAGAAGTTAGGTGTCCTTATCCTAACTAACTAGAATAAACTAATTTCGTAAAAACATTTAATCTAGAAAATACTTAGACTATAGAACTTTAGGATTATGAGGCTAACAATCCCCCCCTTTAATCCGAAAGTTCATTTTTACAAATACCAAGTTCATCTTTGAACTTAGTGAACTTTATTCTACCAAGAGGTTTGGTAAAAATGTTTGAAGTTTGATCTTCAGACAGACAGAACTGAGGCTTGATGATGTCTTTGATGATGAGCAATCTGATGAAGTGGTACTTGGTGTCGACATGTTTAGTCTTTGAATGAAATACTGGATTCTTGGCCATCTTTATTGTTGACTTACTGTCGATCAATAAGATAGATGGTGATTTCTGAGTTTCACCAAGATCCTGTAAAACTCTGCATAGCCATACAATCTCACATGTTGCTTCCCAAGCTGATATGTACTCTGCCTCTGCTGAAGAATTGACAATTGTTGTCTGGTTTTTACAATTCCAGGATACTGTTGTTGAACCCATATTCATTAAATAACCTGAAGTGGATGTTCTATCATCAATGTCACCTGCAAAATCAGCATCTGAATATCCAACAAGTGTAAAATTTATGTTCCTTTTGTAGAGAAGACCAAAGTCTTTTGTACCTTGAATGTATCTTAGTACCCTTTTTGTTGAATTCCAGTGACTTTCCCTTGGTTCCTGCATAAACCTTGAAAGTATACTAACTGAATATGAAAAATTTGGTCGAGTATTTGTCAAATAAGTGAGACTTCCAACCAATTGCATGTACTTTGTACTGTTTACCAATTCCCCCCCTTCAAATTTTGGAAGTTTCAATTTTTGCTCCATGGGGGTAAGAGAAGGTTTACAATCCTCCATGCCAGATTTCTTTAACAATTCAGTGGCATACTTAGTTTGACTAAGGAATATTTGGTTAGGATGTTGAGATACTTCAACTCCAAGATAATAATGAAGTGTCCCTAAATCAGTCATTTTGAACCCTGCTTTAAGTTCTTCCTTAACCTATTTGATGTGTGCTTCATTATTTCCTGTTATGATTAAGTCATCAACATAGAGTACAAGTATCACCATGTGCTTATCTTGCATTCGAAAATACAATGTATCATCTGATTCACTTCACTGAAAACGCACCTTTCGTAGGTACTCATCCATTTTTGCATACCAAGCTCGAGGAGCTTGTTTCAAACCATATAAAACCTTCACAAGTTTGCAAACTTTATGTTCTTGTCCTTTAGCTTCAAAACCTTGTGGTTGAGTCATGAAAATATCTTCCTTTAGATAACCATTCAGGAAGGCACTTTTGACATCCATTTGATGTAATTTACAACCATTATGTGCAGCCAAATTGATAACCATTCTAATAGTATTCCATTTAGCTGTGGGTGCAAAAGTTTCTTCATAATCAATTCCTTCCTATTGAGCAAAACTTTTAGCAACAAGTCTTGCTTTGTACTTGTCAATTTTACCATTGGGCTTGTACTTTACTCGATAAACTCATTTACAATCGATGGGCTTAACATCATGTGGACAATCAACTAAGTTTCAAGCCCCATTTGCAAGTACTGAATCATATTCATTAATCATTGCTTCCTTCCATTCTTTATGTCCAGTTGCTTTAGCAAAAGAAGTAGGTTCAGTGGAAGCATGAGCAAAATTTGCTTCTGCTCTTGAAGATCCCCTAGTTCCTGTTTTGTTCATTTCATTTGAATGAACATCTTTGAGAAGTTGTTCGGCCCACTTTGGCTTCTTATGTTGAGGGGATTGAGGATTTGAATCACCATTATTGTTGAAAAGAGAATTTTCAAAAAATGAGGCTCTTCTTTCATCTGAAATATCTGAGGTTGGAGAAGATTCTTTTGAAGATTCTGTATCAGAAGAGTCTTTTGTTGTTTCATTATCTGATGAATCAGAAGAACTATTTGATAAAGATATGTCTTTTGGAGAAACAAAGTCTTTTTCAAACCAAAATGTTTGTTTTGACTTGTTCAACTTACCTTTACCCTTAGTGTTTTTCTTCTCTAAACGACTAAGGAGATGATTAATCTCATCTAAACTGTTACTTTCAGTTTCATCAAAAATTACATCTCTACCGACAATGAATTTTCCATCTGAAAGCAATCTATACCCTTTCTTTTTATCAGAGTATCCAATGAAAGTACACTTCATACTTCGGTTTTCTGATTTAGTCCTCTTTTCTTTAGGAACTAAAGCATAACATGTTGAGCCAAAAACCCTAAGATGATTTACCTTGGGTTTAAAACCATATCAAGCTTCATAAGGTGTTTGTCCATCTAAAGTTGATGTAGGTGATCGATTTCTGAGATAAACTGTAGTATGGACTGCTTCAGCCCAATATTTTGTGCTCAATCCTTTAAACTGCATCATAGATCTTGCCATGCCCATGAGAGTTTTGTTCATCCTTTCAGTAACTCCATTCTGCTATGGAGTATAGGAATTTGTCAATTGCCTCTTAATTCCATTGTTTCGACAATAATCATTGAATTCAATTGAAGTGAATTCACCTCCATTATCAGTTCTCAAAGAAGCAACCTTTTCTCTAGTTTCATTTTCAACCATGTGTTGAAAATATACAAACTTTTCAAAACCTTCAGACTTTGCCTTTAAAAAGTACACCCATGTCATTTTAGTGTAGTCATCAATGAACAATATAAAGTATCGGCATCCACCGAAAGAAGTTTCCATTGGACCACATATATCACTGTGAATCAACTCCAAATACTTTGTTGCGCCATGAGTTGGTTGGAAAAGATTCTCACTTTTGCTTGCCAAAAATACAAGCTTCACACTTGGAATTTTCTTTCTTGAAAGTAGGCAAACCCTTTACCAAATCTTGGGACTTAAGTTTCAAGAGACTATCAAAGTTTAAGTGACCAAATCGAAAATGCCATAATCTGAATGAAGACATTTCGAAATTCACTGTTGTTGCAACCTCTTCCTTTCTTTGGATGACTTTCCCATTCATTCTTAGTAACTTCCCATCTTCATATCCAATCATTATTGTTTTCAAGTTATCCTTCTCTGACTTAATCTTTACCAAACCATCTTGCATGACGATTTGATGTCCAGCTTGTCTGATTGTGACTAAGGATAACAATTTTTTCTTAAAAGTTGGTACATACCAAACATTTGAAATCAATTTTTCACCAATTCCAGGGAGAAAGACCTTCACTAAACGTTTTCCTTGAGGTATATGAGTTGTATCATCAACTAAATAAATGGGATTTAGTTGAACATCTTTATAATTCCAAAATAGTCTCTGCGATAAGTCATATGCTGAGTAGCCCCTGTGTCCAATATCCAATCATTTTCAAATGAATCTACATGTTGAACTGCTAAAAAAACATATTCATGTTGATCATCCTGGTAATCTTGATCCTCTGCATATTGAGCTGATTCTTGAGAATTTGAATTTGACGTCTGATTAAACTTTGGCAATTGATCATTTGCTTGTAAGACAATTTGATGCATAATGACCCATCTTTAAACATCTTTTACATCTTACTTGACTCAAATTTCTGCCTCTTCCTAACTGTGCATTATTATTGTGAGGATTACTTTGAAAATTTTGTTGATGAAAATTGTTACGACCTCTGCCACGGCCTCAATTAGAAGACTGATTTTGAAAATTTCCTAAATTTGATTTTCCTCTTCCTTTAGAACTTTCAGCTTTAGTGAAAAGAAGATCTTCTCCTGATTGTTTTTGTTTTCCAAAAGTTTTACTATGTTGAGCCAATAATTCACTAAGTGAATCAAAATTCACAGTTGATAACTTATCAGTTATTTGCAAAGTCTCGAGAAAATGCTTATAAGATGAAGGCAAGCCATTTATTACAATGGAGACTAGAAAACTATCTTCAAGTTTAGGAAAACCGCCTTTGATGATTTCTTGATGAATGTCCTTAATCCTTGAAATGTATTCTAATACATCACCATTGTCTGCTAATTTTTTTTTAAGCAATTTCATTTGTAGATCAACTCCATGAGATGCAGCAGGAGTATCAAAAAGCTTCTTTAACAGATTCCAAGCAGACCATGCATCTTTGGAATTCTCAATATGAACAAACATGTGTTCAGTTACAGAAGAACGTAGCAAAGCAAGTGCTTTTTCATCTTTCAAATTCC
>JZKD02S1992088.1:110889-122503 GCA_000966675.3 Picea glauca | reverse complement strand
TCATAAGATCAATAGCATATCATCAAAACGAAACAATATCATCGTAAATGAAACAACTCAAATAGCCCACTCCCTGACTCAATCCGGAGTCCAAGGGAGTTCCACCGATGCCTCTACATCCTCAAGGTACGAAACCCTACACACTCAATGAAACTGAGTCAATAGCACCTGTATACATCAATAATAAAACATCCTGTCATCAATCATGACGCATCATCATAAAAATCCATATCACTTGCGAGCAAGTGTCCTCAAAGAATAAGTTTTGTCAGTGCGCCAGAGCGGGATGTTACAGCGAGCGAGTGAAGTTGATCTGAGAATCCCACTACAATTGGGTGGAAGGACACTTTGGGGTCGAAAATATAGTGGAAATGATGCAGAAACATTTCTACTGACCGAAACTTCGACATGATGTCAACAAGTATATCAGGTCATGCACTAGCTGCACGATTGCCAAACCGGCCACTAAGAAACATGGCCTATACACCCCTCTGCCTACTCCCTACAGGCCATGGGAATCCATCTCAATGGACTACATGTTGGGGCTCCCATCCACCAAGCGAGTCAATGACTGTGTTTTTGTGGTTGTGGATCGCTTTTCTAAGATGACGATTTTGGCCACTTGCAAGAAGAGCATCACATCAGAGGCCACTACCAAGCTCTTCTTTGAATGAGTTTGGGTAAATTTTGGAATCCCACAAACCATTGTCTCAGATCAGGATAGTCAATTTCTTAGCACATTCTGGTCAAGCCTCTGGTCATTGCTGGACACCAAGCTCACCAAATCCACAACCTTCCTCCCCCAGATAGATGACCAAACCGAGGTTGTAAATCGAATGATCGTGCATATCCTGCACATGTATAATTCCAAGCACCCTCGCACATGGGATGAGAGTCTCTCCTATGTTCAACATAGATACAACCGAGCCCTGCATAGCTCAACCAGCCACAGAGCCTTTCAGGTGGGGTTGGGATTCCAACCATTGGGTCCCATAGATGTTGCACTACCCCTTGCGGTCACCTCGACAGACTCATATCTTGCTCCAATTGAAGTTGAAAAATCCACCCAGTTCATTGAGTGGATCTAACACATCCACCAATAGGTTCAAGATATTCTACAAAAGTCCAATGACAAGTACAAGCCGCGCCATGATCAACACCTAGTACCAAATAAGTTTCAGGTGGGCAATAAAGTTTGGTTGCACTTGTAGAAAGAGCGCCTTATAAGACCCCATCAGAAACTTCTCCCACTCTGTTATGGGTCGTACACCATCACCAAGGATGTGGGTGATAATTCTTTCGAGCTCAACATTCCTCCTTTCCTTGGCTTGCACCCAATGTTCAACGTGGATATCCTTCGACCGTATTTCCCACCATTATTAGACACCTTAGAGATAGCAGAACAACTGACACCAACAGAGCTCAACCCTGAATGCATACAACAGGAATCTGATGATCAGATTGTGGAAAAATAGATCAAGGGCACCCGCCAACAAAGGATCCAACTTTATCGAGTTGTCAAAGCAGGGCAACTCCTGCACCAAGGCAAGTGGCTCACCCAAGGCCAAATTCAACAGAAATTTCCTCATCTGATGGGGGAACTCAACGCAATGGAGACAATTGCTTCCTAAGGGGGGAGGATTGATCCAGATGGATGTCGGTGACCTCCCACCTATTCCAACTGGCTCATTTTGGTAGTTTTCTAGTTTGGCATTTTTTTCCTTAGTTTTTGGGTCCCTAACTTGCAGGGCTGTTTTGAGGCCCTAAACAACGTTTTTTAGGGCTCGCCACACTCAAAACAACCTTTAATAGATAGCAACAAAATGTGTATTCCTCGGATAGACCTTTCCAACGGGCTATCGTGTGCCTAAAACAGAGATTGTATGCAAAAGTTACGACTCCGAGAAGTTAATTTACTAACTTACCCAAATGGGGCCCACATGATTTTTGGCGCTTCATCTCCTAGGGTTAGGTTTTTTGGATGTCTAAGGTTTTGGACATTCTTGTTTATTGTAAAAAGGCCTTCAGAGCCTCATTGTAAGGATATTCTTGCGAATGAGCACAACCGTCACATCTCTTCTCAGAGATAAGCCACCACCATTCTAGCAAGCTTGTTTCCGCTGCATTTTACAGTTTCAACTTATTTCCTTATTGAATAGAAACCAATTTTATTATATATCTATTATTCTGTGTTAAGCATCTTTTGATAATAATTTGTATTCATTTAGTTCTACAAATATATTCCATATCAATTTATCCTTGAGGGCATCATCACAAGTTTCCCAAGTGGGTCTTGGCCCAAAACTTGCAGACTCATCTTTTGAATGTTGCTCACAATAATTCTCTCACCAGTCTCTGACATGGGGAAGGGCCTCAAGGAGAGAAAAGGTGATTTTCTCACCATTGGAAAATTTTTGGATAGAGAAATAACCCTCTAGCAGACTTAACCATTTTTCCAAAACATAAATGTCTATTTGGCCTTCAAATAAAGGAATATCAAAGTTAACTTGTACCTTAAAGGGCGTCACACCTCCATAGTGACCGCTGGTTGAAGGTGCCTATGTTGCTATTGGTAGTCGTCGAAGGATCTGGGTGAAATGATCCATTATCTCGTTCCTCTTTTGTGCAAGGGCTTCCTCGAGAAACAATTTTATAGGATCCCTTGCTCCCTCGTCCCTCTTTTCTCCCACCATGGGAGTTTCTAGGGAAAGTGAGAGCGATTTTCCTCAAGAGAAACAAGCTCGAGATCCAACTCTCTATACCGTAATCTCGTTGGAGACATGCACTAAGAACGACAAGGGGAAGATTGCTCTGATACCACTGATTCATATTATTTTGAGAACGACTTGAAGGAAAAAATATAACAAGGAAATACACATAGATTTGCAAGGAACACAATAATACAGTAAAACTCAGATTCTATTAATGACTGTCTGGAATATAAAAGACTATAAAATGCAAAGCACACAAACTAGCTAGAATGGTGGTAGATTATCTTTGAAGAGAGATGTGTTGGCTCCACTCATTCGCAAGAGGATGATTACAATGAGGCTCCAAAGGCCTTTTTTAACATAAATCATGAATGAAAAAACCCTAAACATCCAAAACCCTAATCCCAGAAGATGAAATTCCAAAAGATTTGTGGGCCTTGGTGGGGTAGTTGATATGTCAACTTCCTTAGGGCGTAACTTTTGCATATTATCTCCATTTGGGGCACTTGATACCTTATCGAAAAGGTATATCCGAGGAGTATAATTTTGAATGGCTCAATACATCCCAACAAGGATGTATTGGGCGCTACCACATCAAAAAAATGTTGTTTAAGGCCTCAAAACGACCCCAAAAGTTTGGGACCCAAAAAACTGTAGAAAAACTGCCAAGATGGAAATTATAAATTGAGCCAGTGGAATAGGTGGGTGGTCATCGATGTCCACCTGTATCACTTCTACACTTTTTCACCTTTCCCTTGTATTTCCAGTGTTCCCTTCACCTTATGCCATCCTCTATATAATGCTTCTAATGGAATGGAGTCGCTAATATCCCTTGAATTTTTTTGGTCTTAAGGTTAACCACACTGGTAGTGACACTTCCCATATTATTCTTTTCTCAACCCTTATAAGTCTAAGCAACTCATGTCTTAGTGGTAGCCCTAGCATTAGGGGTTGACTTAGGTTCTTGGTTTATGAGAATGATCCCTATTTGCCTTGAAATTTCAACAATGTCTTGGTCACATTTCATTTGTATATTTTTGTCTCCTACCTAGTCACCTTATTCACATCACACACCTTGTGTTGTTCTCATTGCTCCCCTTTTAATTTCATGAGATAATGATAAACCCCCTTTGGGTTGTTATCTCGAGTTAGGGCTCAACTTGAAACAAATCCACCATATTTGTGATTCATTTTCATGCATGTCTCATCTACCTCTCCTCTCCTACATGAAGTTATGGGCATATTGGATGAATGCTTTATCCCATGAATTGTGTTATTATCTCTCTCAAATTTAGAAACATTATGTCCCTCATATATCCTTTCTCCTATATCATATCATCTATCTCTTTCTCTCACTCTTATACAATAAGACATCCATTTTGTCTCTTCAAATTCCTCCTTTGATATTGGTTGTCTATTTTCTGATTCTACCTTCAATGTGTTGAATTCTCACTCATGCACCCCCAAGGGTTAATCCTTTTCCTAAACCCTCTCTCCCTTGCATTGAGGGGCCATCCTATCATCCCTATCAAGAAGGAGGGTGTCTCCTTCTCACCCCTACTAAGAGTTAGGGTGTCATCTTCCCATCCCCATTGATAGGTAGGGTGACCTATTTATCTTTATTTTACCTTCCTTAGGATAAGTTATTTGGTCTCCATTGGATCTAGCTACTAGTGCCACCTTTCTCTCGTTTCACCCTTGCTCTATTAAATGTAGGGTTTCCTCCTTTCTTTCATCGTCTCTTGTTTCCTTTGTTTGATCTCTTCTCTTCTTAGGAGAGGATGTCTCCCTTATTCTACTCGGGATAAGCTTCTAACACTTGTGTTGTAGGTAAATATTTTCCAACCTTGTTGTTTGTGTGCTTCATGTACATCATTTCCAATATGTCATGTCTATAGGATTTCACATGTCATCACCAAAACACAAGTAAATGTAGGTATTAAGCTTCTATACCCTCATCTCTTTCATTTGTAGCATGTGTTCTTTTTCATAGCTCACATATAACTTGTAGCACACCTTAGCGAGTCACATATTGCTTCTAGAATGCCCCTAGTGGGCTACAACATAGCATTAGTTGCACTTAAATAAGTGTAGGTATTAGTCCTCACCTTTATCCTTTCTCATTTCAACATTTTCTTTCATAGTATCACTATTATTTTCTTGTATGGTAGTTATATTTTCTCCTTTATTATCCCCTTTCCAACATATTTTGCTTGGCATGCATTCATTGCTTGCCACCCTTCTTTTTCATTTGTCTTTATGCTTTTCATCATGATCATGACCATGTGGAATTCTTGTGGTCCTACACTTGTGTCTTGGTGTTTGGATAATAGAACATCTATGATAGCCATGAGGCTAGACCTTTGCACACTCTACAAAGAAAAGACCATTTAGTAGAGGTTTTTAGTGTTACAAGATTGAGAAAAATTATAAAAAAAAATATCACTATTGACAATGAAGGTTTTAGCAAATATTCACTATAACTAAAAATTATGGGCAACTAGAGGTCCTAATGGAGTTTTTTTATTTTTATTTTTTTCAATGCTTAAAACAACAATGCACATTGATGTGTACATATTTAATATGTGCTAGTGTGTATTATATAATTTCAAATTTCAAATACATATTATATATTTTGAAAGCATTAGTGCATACTATATAATTTTGAACACCAGTGTGTATTATACCATTAAGCACGAGTGTGTAATATATATGATTGAGCATTGATGCATATATATATTGTCACATACCATGAAGTCTTGGTAATTGTAATGATAATAATAACGATAATGGAAATGGTAGTGTAGAAGGGAACAATGTTGTTATTTTAATTAAAAGCATTGATGCTTTTATTATAGTTTTAAGCATCAATGCATTTGTACATGTACATTGCACTAGTGCGTAAATAGGTATAAAAACATGCAATTGAGTTCAAATGAATAAAATGCATCAAAATGTTTTAGTGTTGAATTTGTTCACATTGTAGTATGCAAATGCAACTTTTTGTTTTAAAAAAATCAACTAATCATAAAAAAAATTGGATATATTTTTTTATTTTATGATAATATCAATTTTTATATTTTAATTAATCTATTTGGATATAAGCATTGCATTAATATATTTTATTGTTTATACAACTATACTAGCTAATTACACATTTGTTCATTGGAATAATGTAAACCATCCATACATTTAATCAGAAAGATAACATTTTACAACATTGGAGATTGCAATAGAATAAAAAACCCATTTTATTATACATGAATAAGGGACACTTCATCAGACAAAATGGGAAAAATAAAGGTCAATGATAATGAAGATGTCAATAAGTAATTATAACTAGCACAGCCGCTAACTCACGACTGAGAACGCCGAAAGGTATCGGCTAAGAACATCTGTCCCCAATATAAAATGTCTGTGGTAATCCGTGTGTGGTAATATGAAACGTTGGTTACATTAGGTTTAATCCTACTTAATCATTTAAACGTGGCAATTACATATCCTTACAGTAATTTTTTAATGTGATTAGGTAAATGTTAAAAAGTAAACATGTTAACGGATGCCTTGATAAATGCAAGAAAGTTATGAACAATAAATCTGACCCATTGATTTTGAAGGACGACTAAGAATATGCCATCATCTTCAATGCATAGCCATCACATTAGGGTTTAAAGTTAAATAAGGTTAAAAGATCATTAATTGTGCCCATTGTCAATAGGTGTACGCCTTTCGGTGTAATAATTATCGGTAACCCATCGTCATACCAATTGTAACAATATGTCCACATTAAACAAAATGTTTTATTTTTATAGACAAACATTCCAACATCATGCAAAATGGGAAACATAAAGGTCCATGATAATCAATATGCCAATAAATAATTGTTACAATTATTGGTAACCCATCGTTATAGCAATTGGAACAATATGTGCATATTAACCAAAATGTCGATTTTTATAGTTAAGCATTCCAAAATATACAAATTGTAACATTCAATTATATTGATCATCATTCATCATTCAAACCACTGTCATTGTTCAAAATGCTTGCATGCCTCATTTCTTCATCACTTGTAGGGGATATTGTACTTGATTTATTTGCAATGTCTTCTCGATTTACTTGATTTTGTTCTACCTCTTCATGTTCCATATACAAACTTACAAATAAAGTGTAATTCCATTTTATGCCTTGTCATTCCATTTTCAACCGATCATTTTATGCCTTCTCATTCCATTTTATTTGCTAAATGGGTTCCATTTTGTTTTCATTTTTGCGACAAAAAGACAATTGAAAAATAATTTTATCACCGTAAAACTATTCACTTGCGACATTTCTAGCAGTGTTACTAAAATATATCAATAATGGTATGTTTAACCCCCATTTTAGATCATTTCTGCCATCATATGACCTCTAACTTACCAGAAATTGCAAACTCAAATGCTAATTTTGACCAAAAAGGGACAATATATATATTATATATTGCCCCCAATAAGTGCACTCATAAAACATATATAATACCCCCAAAAGCTGCGTTGCTCCACAAAAAATCCAATTTTGATCGTTTCCAGGTTAGATTTGCTAAAATGGGAAGTCGGTTATATGTGAATCATCCTAAACCCTAATTTCTATTATTATCCTTGATTTGGTCATCTTTAACTGTAGGACACCCAACCCCCTAAGTACCTTTTAGGGGATGGGGTAGTAAAATTTTGATTTTCCCCAATCATCTTGAAGCCTCTTCTCAAGGGAACCATCATCTTTTGCTCGTCAAGAGCTTTCCAACGACTATAATCATGCTCAAAACTGAGCTCTAGTTTAGAAGTTACAACGCCTTGAATTTCCACGACTCTCTTTTACCATTGTTACTTCATTTCCATGTGGCATCCACATGGCTCCTTGATAACTATTCCATCCAATGTGACTCCAACGTGGCATCTGCCACCAGATGCATCAATTCCATAGGTCTAATCCCTTGTCCCTTCTTCATCGTCATCAAGGTTTCTTTTCCACATAAATCGCTCCCACTAATAAGTTCCAACGATGATAATTCAATGGGTTCTTCTCCCAAATCTGACGACTCTCGACCCTTGACACCCAAAAACTCACATCATGTCGTCATTAGGGTTTCTTTTCCCATACATCTCTACCACTAACAAGTTCCAATGATGACACTCCATGGGTTCCTCTCCCAAATCTGACGGCTCTCGTCCCTTGACATCCAACGAATCAGATCATGTCGTCGTTGGGGTTTATTTTCACATGGAATTACTAGTCACCCCAACTACCAGCTCCGATGATGACCAATATGATCCTGATATGATGACTCTCAGGTCTTGATCTCTAATGACCCTGATCATGTCGGTGCCCCTAACTTACACAGTGATTAATGCCCATCCCTTGAGCCTCTTCTTACACAACTATGTGGGACCCATGACAGATCGACGACTGAGATTTAATCTCAGGTACTAACCGATCAAGGGCTATCGTTAATCCTAATATCTCATCGTTGTTGGCACTCAATGTCCAACATGCGATCATGACAACCTCCCATGCTCCGACGACGACACGTTTGGATTCGACGATCCAGATCTCGTCAAGGCTCCGCGTGGTGGGTTGATGGTCCTTATTCCATCTCTGGAATCTCATTTTCACCAACACACTTCTTATACCCTTTCTCTAGGCCTCCAATGGCCCACCTTTTATGAAAGACAAAGATATATTGGCCTACAAATATGATAACCAAGATTTAAAGTGAAGGCCTAAGGGCCTCCATGCCCAACCGAGCCCACACATTGATCAGTAGTTGAGATCACTCAACCTAATGATCTGAGGGCTAGGATTAAGACACATGTCCCTAGAATTAGAATCGACATGGACTCACACCCAATCTTTTCTATAAATTACAGTCTGACATGTGTCAACCTCAGAGACAAGTTGGTATGTCTCGTCAGCATGGCATCATTCTCCCTTTTTCCTCACATAAATGGGATCCACTGCAATCTATGGATGATATTTAGTATCACCATGATTGACAATTATTGTTCTTCCCCCATGCCTTCATCATCGTCGACACTCCCTTGTCGTCAACACTCCCATGCAAGTCCTATCCTCAAAGACTTAGACAATGATTTCATCATTGTTGACATTTCTCCCGTCCTCTCTCCAAACCTCTGATTGCCCTCGTCTGACGAACGACTAGGATCTAACAACATCTAGATCCAATGGTATTGGTCATAATAAAATACCTAAGGATCTCTTAGCCTTTCAAAACCACTCTAATCCCTCTGTCCACTCAAAATGTGACACATGTCACCTGAGGAACAAGCTGGCTGCCATGCTAGCGCACCACATCAACATCATGACGTCATTGTCTCTTTGATAATTTATCTGGGAGTTAAGGCAATCCATGGCTAAGATTAAATATAGCTGCTATGTCAATCAACAACTCTTGTTAAATCTTGATTCTTCATCTTCGTCGGCTCCTTGAGCCTTCACTCAACGTTACCAACTAGTTATGCTGTGATGATGATGCCATCGTCATTGAGGATACAAATCTTCTGAAACCTCCTTCGACATATCAATGGTTCTCGTCCACTCTCATGGCCTTTATCATCGTCGGCGCTCTGTAGCCCATCACTTGTCTTTACTGACTTTCTATCCATGATGACGATATGATTTAGCCACAATGGCTCAGATCATCCATCTGGGCCTCTGTCTGATCAACGAATCCTATGCTCCTCAAGCTCTCTATGTAAAAAGGATCTTAATAGATCTGACGATGGGGTTAATCCTCTGATGTATATAAGGCCCAAAACCTCTTGTCATTGTCAATCTCTTCTCAAACCTTCCCTTAGTTAGTTCTAAGGACTTCTAGTCCCAATGAATGGTGCAGATCTGGTCGCCACGCCAAATCAACCATTGCAAAGGTTCTGGGTCTTCTTTTCATCGTCGGCTCCATACGAAAATCAGCACTCGAGTGCTCCCAACAAAGATGCCCACTAATGAAGGGATAAGATTAACTCACCATACCGATCCAATAGTGGCAACCCCTTCTAGATTAAATACAATTTCTCATTCAAATAATAGTCAAATTTAGGACCTAGTTTCTCAAGGAATTCCTCTAAGTATTTTCTAAGGTTTCCCAGACCTTCAGGGACTCTTACCTTGCTCTGAAAGCCACTAAGGCATTCCCTCTAAATCCTATGCACCCAAGGCCTCTCTTGGGAATTGAGATATTCAATGCCAGTCTTAGGGCACTTTTACTCGTTCCTCCTCAAATTAATGTTCCTTCATAATTATCATCCTATTTTAATTTCATAGGCATCATACTACAACAAATATCCTATTGCACCCATAGGAGGCACAAACATACCAATACATCCATGATTACATTCATAAGAGGAGATTGTTGCTAAAGTTACTTTAATCATTGAAGATAAAATGCAAGGTCCTCTGGCTCATAGATGTAATACACATGCAATCCCCTACAAATACATTTCATACGAGTACAAAGGCCTCCCAATGGGACAACACCAAGTAGAAATCAGGCATACATGTCCACTATTACAATCACAGACATTCCAACCATGCATCTCAATTCAATATATGAAGTATATAGATACTTATATGTTACAAGTTATTGCCAACCAACTAACTGTGGGTGTACACCACTCCACCCAACCATAGGCTTAGATGCACTCAGACTCTACACTCTGGCCACCCCCGTGCCAAGCCATGATACCACTAGGGAATTTCGCTCAGGTTCTCTTGCACCTATTTTTTCTTTTGGGTCTTCTACATACCTCAAAAACTCAAAAATCTCCCCAAGTTCTCTCTCTATCTCTCTCTCTCATGCATGCACCCATGCCTACATCCTATTCACTCTTCCTAGACCCCCTCCCATTCGTGTATCCCATGCATGTAATCACTTGGGAAGGTTCTCGACTTGTCCCCTTGTTTCCTTCTGTCAGAAGGAAACTCATGGGTCAATTTGGGTGATTGTGAGACAATACTCGTAGGTACCTTTTGTTGGCAGTTGTTGTTGTCCCAACCATATTTCCATACCTATATTCATTGGGGTGGTTTGTTGTTCAACTACCCACCCCTTACCATTAAACTAATTTTTCTTTGAAATCAGTGTTAAGAACCAAATATCAAGATAGCAAAGAAAAACCTCAAAATAAGTACTTAACGCCTTGAAAAATATAGAATTTCAGATAATAAGCCCCTTCAAGGGGGAAACCTCCTTATACACCACATAAATATCCAAATACAAGATGATTCCAAATGAAACTATCTCCTTGGTATATATAGGAGACTAGGAGGTACAATTACAACTAAAACACCCAAGCCGACATAAATAAAATAACATTACTAATGTAATATGCCCTAATTAAGGGGTAATGTGCCCTATTTAGGGCTTAACATGCCCCTCCCCTCGAGACAAGTGTTTTCCGTAGCGTTGGAGTAATTCTGGATGCTTCTATATAAAAGACTCATCTTCCCAAGTGGAATCTTCAGTAGGTAGTTTCCTCCACTTAATGAGATACACTGAAATGAATCTATTCCTCAACTGGAGAATTCTCGTGTCAGTGATGGATTCAGGCTCCAATATGATTTTTCCTTCCTCGTCAAGTTCTAGAAATATAGTTTTAACTGGGATCTTGTCACCTATAACTTTCTTTAAGCATGAAACATGGAAAACTAGGTGTACTCGTGAGGATGCAGGCAACTCCAATTATATGCCATAGTACCAATCTTTTGCAATACCTTATAAGGGCCATAGTAATTTGGTGATAATTTATTATCCTTATTTTCTTGCTTGAGGGACATATGTTTGTATGGTTGTAGTCTTAAAAACACCTGATCCCCTACTTCAAAACTTCTTTCACTACGATGATGAT
>JZKD02S1992088.1:96036-106509 GCA_000966675.3 Picea glauca | reverse complement strand
GTTGGAGAGGAAACTCTTTAAGGATATAAAACAAACATTGGAGTCTGTGCTAGGGAGTGAAAAAGTCCAGTAACGTGGAAACTATCCGGGACCCCCCTCTAACACAGGGGCTAAACACGAGGTCGTGTGTGGAAAGGCAGCGGAGATAACCCCTCCAAAGTCGGACCAATCGTAGCGGACGAACACATATAGAGGACTTATCTTGGGATTATGTTGATCACATTTGCCATAGAGCTTTGTGGGTCTCGAATCCGTTCGAGGTCCTCAGTCATATTTTGGAACACTTGCTTTCGATACCTCAATAGGTTTCAGGCTTGATACCCTACTCATTGCAGTCCACCCGACTGTTGAATGTACCCGCCTAGTAGTCGTTCACGAGCTGGCAACCTAGTTGCCTTTGATTTCAGGGACTTACACAGGTGACTGCGGGGGTATACCGCGGTACCTAAGGCAGACATTGGGACACACTTTGCAGAGTATACCTAGAGGGTGCTTCTATGTTCGAGTTTCACTTGCACTGGTAAGTTTCTCTAGTGTTGGTTGTTGTAACTGCTCTTCCAACTAGGAATAGTGGTTTGCTTGCTACATCTCATAGGAACTTTTTCTAGTGCGTGTTTTAGTCTTCAATGATAGAAAGCCTTAGTGTGTCGTTGATCCTCTCACATAGTGGAAGATCAAGAGCTCTGCCGATTGTGAAGGCCTTTGGACCTGCTACTGGTTAACTTGGAGCCACTACTGTCATCGTGAAGGCGAAGACTTGACCAAGAAGGTCATTTGAGGCGACTGGGCCACATGAAACTGTACCTGAGCCATCTCCGAGAGGAGAACATTTGTTTCCGGAGGGACGAACTATTTCTGACCTTGGAGTGGAAGCTCTCGGTCTGTATAACTCTCTGATCACTGACTTGTCGGCACCACTTTTGATACAGATTTCCCCTCCAAGGGTAACACATCACGAGCGTTAGATAATCCTACAAGCAACAATGGAAGAAAATACTGCTACTTCGTCAGGGAGTCCTCATACTCCCTCTACAGCTACCAAAACTGGGGGCGTTCTGCCTCCTAACTCACCTTCACAGGTCCAGACCACTATGGTTTAGACCACCTCTACCTCGGGCAGTGGTCCGATTCTGTCCAAGGTGGCGATCACTGCATCGTTTACGCAGAGTGGGATGGGCCCTCCATTTTCATACGGGATGCCCAAATTTGACACGAACTCGGTCCTCTCCTACTCCACCTTACAAACTTTAGGTTTGCGGGTAGGGAGCTCGAACGCTCCTCTGCAAGGGTCCATGGGGGGCACCTCAACCCCTTATAATGATTTCCCTTACGACGGGGGTCATATACCTCCACCGTCTCCCTCGCTCGGTGGTGCTCCCCAGCAACCCGTCTGGCCGACCATGAGCTACAACTTGTCCGGAGCAGGTAGTCAATGACCTTCTTATAGTACGACACCGGTGGGTTCTTTTTCATTCTCTTTGTTCGACACATTTGGTAACAACACATTCTCGTCAGCTGCCATCTCGGTCGGGGGCAACCCTGGTTTTGGATCACAAAATCCAGTGCAGGGTACTATTCCTACATAGGGGGCACACACTTCTTAAGGACCTTGGAATCCATGGCAAGGATCAGTTCTCTCGTCAGGGATGCCGATCGGGGGCAACCCCTTCCATGGTCAATGGAACCCCAGGAAAGGTTCATGACCTATGCCCATCGGATCGGTAGGGGGAAACCCTTTCCAAAACCTTTGGAACACTATGTCGGGAGAAATCCCTTCTTAGCCCTCAATGTCCTACTACGAGAGTCAGCCGATGACGTCTCAACAAGCACAACATCTGAATGCCGGCATAGGCCATGGTTTTTAGCAAAACCCAGGCTAGCGACCTAACTTTTCCTGGCAACATGGTGCCAGCCAAAACCCAGGTTCCTATCCTCTTGTACATACTCAACAACCTAAGCTACCGTTTCTGGCAAATTTACATTTTCCAGACTTGTCAAGATTATTGAATGACCCAATCTGTCACGATCCACGTTGGCCTGCCATGCCGACCAAGTTTCCCTTGAACATTCCAAAGTTCGAAAGCAAGCCTAACGAAGACCCAGGCGATCATGTGACCAGTTTTCATATATGGTGCTCGTCCAATTCTTTGAGGGACGACTCCATTCAGTTGTGTCTGTTTCAATGCACTCTTAACGGGAGTGCCGTGAAATGGTACATTGAGCTCGACCACTCAAGATACTCTATTTTTGGCGAATTGGCTATGGTTTTCCTAAATCATTTTCAATTACCTGTGAGATACGATGCCATCATAGAATTGCTGGCCAACTTTGAGTAGACAAAGGATGACCATATCTCTGATCACATCCGAGAATGGCGGTGCCAGAAGAGTTTGATTAAAGTACCAGTTCCATTAGCATTCCTGCTGGAATGGTTCCTTAAGTCTTTGGTACCCCAACTATCCAAGGACGTAGCAACATCGAGGGTATTTTAGGAGGAAGAAGCGATAATGAGAGCTCAACAACTAGAGCTGATTTACTCTCAGTCTGGTTTGCTTTACGAAGTTTTGCTAGATGTGCCATGGTCTATTCTTGATAAGACCAGACATAAGTCTGGACTACATGCTGACGACATTGTTGGTTCAACACAAGCAAAGCCCACTGATCCACTGTCAAACCAATTGCAACAATTGTCAATACAACAGACAATGGCCAACCCAACTCCTAGTTCGGTTGCTCCCCCTGCTCAGACATCGGATGTACACAATGTGTAATTGACAAACCCAAAGGCCAGCCAGCAGGCCGAAGGGAAAAAAAAGCAGTGAAATAAGGGTAAGGGGGATAAGAAACCCACCAATAACGCTGGCGGGGGAAACACAAAGAGAAATAAGTCAAAGTATCTGTGCAATCTCTGCGCAGAAGACCACCCGCCTCACCTATGTCGTTGACTCGCGGAGGCTCAAAAGTTATTGGCGTAGCAACAACCTGCAGTGTTAACGAACCCATTTCCTCATGGGAAAAATTTAATTCAAGCCTCTACGAATGCGGATGGGGGCAGTCAGGGACCCCCTTCATCGTCTAGCAATCCCTCGACTTCAAACGTTTATATGTTGAAAGGTGAAGCCCACGTAGCTACTAGGGCACATGATTATGGAACATCAAGTACTGCTGAAAAGGGGCAAAGAAGCCGAAGGCCCATCTGTTCCTCTCTAGATCAAGAGAACGATGGGTGAAATAATGACACGCATCCCGAAAGGGGCGTTCAAGAAAGCTTCACATAATCCAAACGCGAGGGCCGCCCATAACTACTCTTTGGTGGAGGATTTAGCACAAAACCCTTGCACGATGTCTGCTTTGGAGGTCCTTCAGAGCTTCCCTTCATAGAGAAAGGCTTTGTTAGCCACCTTAGGATCCACCGAGACATGTAATTCGGGAACTATCATGCTTGATACAACCAACTTGAAGCCTCGTCTCCCATACCACGTCGCATTTCAGATAGTAGTGGCTCACCCCATGAAATCGTCTACCCGAAATATTTTCCGTACGGTGGTTGATGAGGGCACATCGACATGTGTGATGTCGTTGGCATGTTGGAAGGCCATTGGCCAACCCATTCTGTCTCCTTCACCTACTCTTCTCACAACTTTCGATGGTCATTCTTTCAGACCACATGGAATCATTCCTTCTTTCCCCGTGAAGTTAGGAGGGAAGACCATGTGCGTCAAAGTTGAAGTGGTCGATGCACCTCTCGACTACAACTTCCTGTTAGGAAGGAGTTGGACATATGCCATGCATGCAATAGTTTTTCAGGTCTTGTTGTTTCCACATGAGGCCCGAATCATGACCATTGATCAATTGTCTTTCTCCAAACCTAACCCTTCATTAGGGGCATCCACGGTCCCGATGATTGATAACCCACATCCTGGAGTCGTCAATGTGGGGGTTGGTTTGTGCCCACCTCTCATGGGTACTTTCGATTACCCACCTCCTTCTGGCAATGTCAAAATGATATCGGTTGTCCCCGAACAACCTAAGGCTGAAATATTTTCAGTGTCGTCACTCTGTACGACTTACTTTAATGATCCGTGGATTCTTCCTTCCCCATCAACCATGATGGAAGGGACAGGGCACCATGGCATGTCCATGCCCTTGTCCGCGACATAAGTTGCATACTCTATAGTCCAACAAGCTTCAACTGACCCTGATTCGACTTCTGCATCGGAGTTAGATCCAGTTCTCGAGCTTGCATGGGATCAAGGTTCCCTTGCCACTACCGATTCCTTAGACTTGGTCTTACCCTCTGACGAGGCGATTTTAGAGGTGTTGACTAGTCCAGACAGACCCTGGGATGATATACATCATAGATCATACTTCCTCTCAGAGTTAGGAAGAATAGAGGTAGGAGAATTTGTGTTGAATATGACTGAAGATAGGCCTTGTCTTATTAATCCTCTAGCTACGCACACAGTTTATGCTGAGGGTAATATGGAAACCATCGCTAAAACGATACCTATTGATATCTCCATAACCCCTGGCATCATGGAGAATGTCTTCATCGGAGAAGACTGTTCCCCTGAGGAGATTCAAATCTATACAGATTTATTTAAAGAATTCTGTGACATTTTTGCCTGGTCTTACGAGGAAATGCAAGGCATTGATCCAAGAATCGTTGAACATGAAATCATGACTTACCCTGATGCCAAGCTGGTCTGGTAGAAGCTTCATCTGGTTAATCCTCAGAAAGCAACAACTATTAAGGTTGAAGTAGAGAAACTACTCAAAGATGGTTTCATCTACCCCATCCAATTGAGTCAATGGGTGTCGAACCCCATTCCAGTAAAAAAAAAGCAGGGTATGATTCACGTATGTATGGACTTCCGTGATTTAAACAAGGCCTGTCCAAAGGATAATTTTCCCACTCCATTTATTGACCAGATTGTCGATGAATGCGTAGGCTGTGAGGTCTTTTCTTTCATGTATGGTTTCTCGGGATACAATCAGATACAGATCAAACCCGAGGACCAACATAAAACAAATTTTATCTTTTCGTGGGGTACATTTGCTTATCGCAAGATGCCTTTTGGCATGAAGAATGCTGGAGCCACTTTTCAGTGGGCCATGTCCTTTGCTTTCCATGATCTCAAACACCTAGTCGAGGCTTACCTGGATGATTTAGTGTCACAATATCGCAAGAGAGCTGATCATCCCACACACCTCCAACTTATCTTTGAGCGATGTTGCTACTATTGGATTTGCTTGAATCCAAACAAATGCAGTTTTTGCATGACGTCAGGTCGTCTGTTAGGTTTCATAGTTTCGACAACAGGGATCATGGTCGATCCTTTAAAGGTTGAGGCGATAGTTCAGTTGCCTCCCCAATGCACAGTCCCTCGGCTTCGAAGTTTGCAGGGAAAATCAAACTTTTTACGGTGTTTCATCGCAAACTATGCTAAGATCACAAAAGGGTTCATGCGTTTACTAAAGAGGGACATTCCTTTCCATTGGGACGAAGCCGCTTAGCGCTCTTTCAAAGTGTTGAAACACGCCCTCACGTCTGCCCCTTGCTTCAACCACCGAATTAAGATTTCTTATTGTATTTGGACGCTACAGAGTCGACCATCAACATGGTCTTAGTCCAGGAAGACGATTTTATTAAAGAGCATGTTATTTATTACCTGAGTTGAGGCCTGGTTGGAACATAACTCAACTACTCCCATGTTGAGAAACTTTCATTGGCAACAATTCATGCTGTCCAATGGTTCTATCACTATATTTGGTTCGCAAGACCACCGTCATTGCCATTGTGAATCCATTCCAATATGTGTTGACACGACGCGTAATTGGCAGAAAGATCAACAGATGGATAGTTATCCTCCAGGAATTTGACTTGGATTTTGTTTCGACGAAATCAAAAAAGTTGTTGGTCTTTGCAGAACTCATCTCGGAACTTTCGGTCGAGTCAGGTGATGTTATATTCGAAAAGTCACCTATTAAAGGATATATGTTTTTGATTGCATCTTCGGATCCCTGGTATGGAGATATACTAGTCTATCTCCAGACTTTGAAATGCCCCACTTCTGCTTCTCGTGATGAGCGTCGACTTATACGTCACCAGGCAAAAAACTACCTTATTCTCGAAGACACTTTGTATCGTTGAAGTATAGATTGCATCTTTCGTCGATGTCTCACCCATGGAGAAGCAGAACTCGTGCTTAGTGACTGCCACACAAGATCATGTGGTGGTCATTTGTCTGGTTCGGCAACAACCCAAAAGATTCTACGAGCTGATTAGTATTGGCCGACGTTGATCAAAGATTGCATTTAATCGGTCAAGAAATGCCACTTGTGTCAGATTCTCTCACGGAAGATGAGGGCACATCCTGCTCCCATGTTTCCCATCATCACAGTTGGCTCATTCACCAAGTGGGGGATTGATTATACTACTTGCCACCCCCCCTCAGCTAGGGGGCACCGTTATATCATCGTAGCAGTAGACTACTTTACCAAGTGGGTTGAATTTATGCCGACGTTCAAGGATGATGGAGAAACAACAAACCTCTTCTTGTTTAATCAGATAATAGCAAGGTTTGACATTCCGAAAGAGATTGTCACTGACCATGGCAGTCACTTTCAGAACAAAATGATGTCTAAATTAATATCAAATCTTGGGTTGAGGAAAGAACACTCATCACCTTATTACCCACAAGTGAATGGTTAGGTGGAAGCTGTGAATAAATCGCTCAAGACCATTCTACAACGAACAATCAATTCAGCCAAGTCAAATTGGCATTTGATGTTATACTCGACATTGTGGGCCTACCGAACGTCTGTAAAGACTGCCACTGATTTCTCACCTTTTCAACTTGTTTACGGGTTGGAAGCAGTCTTGCCTATAGAATGCATATCCCATCTCTTAAGTTGGCAGTACAGTTATTGCCTGGAACTTCACCACTTGAGGAACGCTTATTATATCTCAAGCATCTTGATGAGCAACGACGTGATGCAGCCTTGGCTAACGAGGCTCACAAGCAAAGAGTTAAGTGTCAATATGATCGGTCTGTTCGTCCTCAGATTTTCTCCGAAGGCGACCTTGTCTTGGTCTATGACCAAGATAAGGATCCCCTGGGGGCAGGCATGTTCAAACCCATGTGGTTCAGATCATTCACCGTGAAGGAAGTTTTAAAGAAGGGCACTTATCGTTTGGTTGATTTTGAAGGGAAAGATTTAGCAGAGCCTAGAAATGGGCTCTACCTCAAGAAGTATTACTTGTAGGTGGGTCGCCTTGGGTGACTTCTTGTACATATGTATAGTTCTTATACATTTTTAGTTTTTGTCTTTTGGTTTTATGGACATGTCGTTTTGATGTCACCTTTTCACTGTGGTAGATGTCAGGCGAATTAGACGTGTTCGTTGGATTTGCGGACGATGCTAGCTGACACACTTGGAGGTTTGCTTCTGCAGCTTGGGTGATTTTCACACCTCAAGGCCAGTTATTATCTTCTGGAGGTATCTATTTAGGGGACACCACAAACAATGTCACCGAATATAGTGCATTTATAGAGTTTCTTCGTGATGCCTTGTCGCATGGTATCTCTTACCTCCAGTCTACCTAGATGCACAATTGGTTGTGTCCCAGTTAAATGGGTTTTACCGCGTTTACGATCCTACTCTACATCGATGGTTCCTTGGGGTACGTCTCTTAGAACATTGTTTTGATTACATTACGTATATCGATGTTCCTAGGAGATTGAATCAAATGACATATACTCTAGCTAATCAAGTATTAGATTGGCATATTCCACACATGTAAAGAAAAGCACACACATATACATGTAAATACATTTGTAAATAAAAAGATATATANGTTGGAGAGGAAACTCTTTAAGGATATAAAACAAACATTGGAGTCTGTGCTAGGGAGTGAAAAAGTCCAGTAACGTGGAAACTATCCGGGACCCCCCTCTAACACAGGGGCTAAACACGAGGTCGTGTGTGGAAAGGCAGCGGAGATAACCCCTCCAAAGTCGGACCAATCGTAGCGGACGAACACATATAGAGGACTTATCTTGGGATTATGTTGATCACATTTGCCATAGAGCTTTGTGGGTCTCGAATCCGTTCGAGGTCCTCAGTCATATTTTGGAACACTTGCTTTCGATACCTCAATAGGTTTCAGGCTTGATACCCTACTCATTGCAGTCCACCCGACTGTTGAATGTACCCGCCTAGTAGTCGTTCACGAGCTGGCAACCTAGTTGCCTTTGATTTCAGGGACTTACACAGGTGACTGCGGGGGTATACCGCGGTACCTAAGGCAGACATTGGGACACACTTTGCAGAGTATACCTAGAGGGTGCTTCTATGTTCGAGTTTCACTTGCACTGGTAAGTTTCTCTAGTGTTGGTTGTTGTAACTGCTCTTCCAACTAGGAATAGTGGTTTGCTTGCTACATCTCATAGGAACTTTTTCTAGTGCGTGTTTTAGTCTTCAATGATAGAAAGCCTTAGTGTGTCGTTGATCCTCTCACATAGTGGAAGATCAAGAGCTCTGCCGATTGTGAAGGCCTTTGGACCTGCTACTGGTTAACTTGGAGCCACTACTGTCATCGTGAAGGCGAAGACTTGACCAAGAAGGTCATTTGAGGCGACTGGGCCACATGAAACTGTACCTGAGCCATCTCCGAGAGGAGAACATTTGTTTCCGGAGGGACGAACTATTTCTGACCTTGGAGTGGAAGCTCTCGGTCTGTATAACTCTCTGATCACTGACTTGTCGGCACCACTTTTGATACAGATTTCCCCTCCAAGGGTAACACATCACGAGCGTTAGATAATCCTACAAGCAACAATGGAAGAAAATACTGCTACTTCGTCAGGGAGTCCTCATACTCCCTCTACAACTGCCAAAACCGGGGGCGTTCTGCCTCCTAACTCACCTTCACAGGTCCGGACCACTATGGTTTAGACCACCTCTACCTCAGGCAGTGGTCCGATTCTGTCCAAGGTGGTGATCACTGCATTGTTTACGCAGAGTGGGACGGGCCCTCCATTTTCATACGAGATGCCCAAATTTGACACGAACTCGGTCCTCTCCTACTCCACCTTACAGACTTTAGGTTTGCGGGTAGGGAGCTCGAACGCTCCTCTGCAAGGGTCCATGGGGGGCACCTCAACCCCTTATAATGATTTCCCTTACGACGTGGGTCATATACCTCCACCGTCTCCCTCGCTCGGTGGTGCTCCCCAGCAACCCGTCTGGCCGACCATGAACTACAACTTGTCCGGAGCAGGTAGTCAATGACCTTCTTATAGTACGACACCGGTGGGTTCTTTTTCATTCTCTTTGTTCGACACGTTTGGTAACAACACATTCTCGTCAACTGCCATCTCGGTCGGGGGCAACCCTGGTTTTGGATCACAAAATCCTGTGCAGGGTACTATTCCTACATAGGGGGCACACACTTCTTAAGGACCTTGGAATCCATGGCAATGATCAGTTCTCTCGTCAGGGATGCCGATCGGGGGCAACCCCTTCCATGGTCAATGGAACCCCAGGAAAGGTTCATGACCTATGCCCGTCGGATCGGTAGGGGGAAACCCTTTCCAAAACCTTTGGAACACTACGTCGGGAGAAATCCCTTCTCAGCCCTCAACGTCC
This sequence comes from Picea glauca, assembly GCA_000966675.3. Taxonomy (NCBI): domain Eukaryota; kingdom Viridiplantae; phylum Streptophyta; class Pinopsida; order Pinales; family Pinaceae; genus Picea; species Picea glauca. Next base: position 96,855 of record JZKD02S1992088.1, on the reverse strand, counting down.
TACTACGAGAGTCAGCCGATGACGTCTCAACAAGCACAACATCTGAATGCCGGCATAGGCCATGGTTTTTAGCAAAATCCAGGCTAGCGACCTAACTTTTCCTGGCAACATGGTGCCAGCCAAAACCCAGGCTCCTATCCTCTTGTACATACTCAACAACCTAAGCTACCGTTTCTGGCAACTTTACATTTTCCAGACTTGTCAAGATTATTGAATGACCCAATCTGTCACGATCCACGTTGGCTTGCCATGCCGACCAAGTTTCCCTTGAACATTCCAAAGTTCGAAAGCAAGCCTAACGAAGACCCAGGCGATCATGTGACCACTTTTCATCTATGGTGCTCGTCCAATTCTTTGAGGGACGACTCCATTCAGTTGTGTCTGTTTCAATGCACTCTTAACGGGAGTGCCGTGAAATGGTACATTGAGCTCGACCACTCAAGATACTCTATTTTTGGCGAATTGGCTATGGTTTTCCTAAATCATTTTCAATTACCTGTGAGATACGATGCCATCATAGAATTGCTGGCCAACTTTGAGTAGACAAAGGATGACCATATCTCTGATCACATCCGAGAATGGCGGTGCCAGAAGAGTTTGATTAAAGTACCAGTTCCATTAGCATTCCTGCTGGAATGGTTCCTTAAGTCTTTGGTACCCCAACTATCCAAGGACGTAGCAACATCGAGGGTATTTTAGGAGGAAGAAGCGATAATGAGAGCTCAACAACTAGAGCTGATTTACTCTCAGTCTGGTTTGCTTTACGAAGTTTTGCTAGATGTGCCATGGTCTATTCTTGATAAGACCAGACATAAGTCT
>JZKD02S1992088.1:44063-67188 GCA_000966675.3 Picea glauca | reverse complement strand
CTTAGGGTTAGGGTTTCTGTCTCTAAAATCCATTATTCTTCGTGCTTAACACACAACCATTAAATTAGTGTATTTGTACACCTTTGTCACAAATTGCACACAATGGATTGACAACTCCACTGGAGAAAATATCCATTTTCTATTATCTTGTTATGGGTGTGTGTGTTGTTCCCATTACCCCCTTCACTCATAGTGTAAATTGTGTAATTTTCTTTCTGTTCCTTTCTGTTCTTTTTGCATGGAAGTTTATACGTTAAAACCCTTCATTTATGCCTCAACCTCAAGAACAATCTTGCATCTTTCACTATCAATTTGAAGGCCAATGCAAATATTGACCCTTTTTTTTGCACTTGTTCAACACATAAAGCACCACCATTTTATAAACTCATTCATTGCACCTCTTTGGGGGGATTTTGCATTCATTTGGTGGAGAAACTGCCACCTGTTTCTACACTACCAACATAGATTTTGGGGTGCTTTTCTACATTGTTCCCAGAATTGATTTTTGTTTTTGCATTTTTTTTTTGTCTTTGTCCAAGTAGTACTATTATAGGGTTCATTCATACTTTTAGAGTACTCATATTGTTCTATATTTCATTATTTAAGAAATGATGTAGGTAGAGAAAAAACACCCTAGGGTTCTTAGTAGTATCTTCTGCTTTTAGGATTGTTTTTTTGTGCTTTCAAATTTTTGTTGCAATACACTTACATAACCTTTTCTTTCTTGAATATCTCTTAGATGTGATTCATTTACAAAAAAAAATGGACAAAGAAAAACCTCCCTTGTTGCATTAGTACTTGTCCTAGGGTTTGGGTTTTTGTGTGGGTTTTTGGTCTTTTGGTTTTTCATCTTGCTAGTTATCTCTTTCTAATCTTTTATCCCTTGCTTGCTTGGTGTTAAAGTAGATATTCTATTTCAGGTTGGAAAGTCTTTCAAGTTAAAGAAAATAATCTCCCTTGCTTCTTAGTATTTAGGTTGTTTATTTTTCTTTTTAGTTTGAAAGTCCATGCTTAATTATCCCTAGTTCTTAGCTAGGTTGGAGTAAGGGATTTTATTTGTATATCTGGATTTTTTTATGCTTCTTTATCCTTTGAGAGTTTATTAAGATAAGTATAAAGTTTCACTTACTTAAGTATCTTTTTTTAGTTTTATCTTTCTTTTCAATTTCAAATCTTATTTGTTGTAAATACTTCTTTTTCAAAGCATCTTATTTTGAAGTTGATCACACCATTTGGTTCACTCACTTCACACCTTAATTAAATGCTTGGTTCATGACCCCAATATTAGCCTTAAAATAAACCACTTAACTTAACACATTAAATTCCCTCCTTGGGGCCAAAAAAATCTTGTAGTTAAGTTAGGGTTTTGGGGATATGCATCCAAATAATTCACCACAACGATTTCACATTTGAAACATAGTCTTTGAATTTTTGGTAACTTGAAATCCTTTCTATCAAATAAAATCAAGACCCATTTAGCAACAAACATGCTCTTCAGAGTGGATAATGCCAAGGTTGGGATCAAAGGTATGAGTGATACTCCTAGCTCTTTCAATACTAAATATCCCCTGATCGTTTGGTTTCAGCTTTAACGTAAGGTAACATGTTGCACATATGCATGAAGAGGTATCTTAGTGACAATTATACTAGGTTTCTTACCAAGGTGGCTCTTGCAGGAGGGAGGGAACTCGATTTAGATTTCTACATGCCATCGAGATTTCATCACCCTTTCTCTACATAGGGTATTTCATCACCTCTCATGCTAGTTATTTGGAAGTCCCTTTTCCATAGTTTGTACTTGTTTGAGTGCTTTTAGTTTATATCTTAGGCTAGAGTATTTTTCTTTTATAGGATAGGAAGCTCTAATTAGGTCATCAATATTTTGATTCAAACACACTTCAAACCACTTATTGCACTACTTAAGCATGTAGTGTTATTGTTTGATCATTTTATTTGCTTGATTGATTGCTTTGGTGACTTTAGTCTTTGACATGTTAATTGTTTTTTAGGATAGATATTTACATATAAGAATCATTGCACTCCTAAGGAGACTCTATCATAGACTCTTTTGCCTATATCCCTTGATTATTATTGGTCATGTCTTATCTCCTACTCAATGATTCAAGATTAATGATCGTATCCCTCCCGTGGGCTCATCATCCTCAAATTTGGGAAGCACTTCCTCTTATTCATATTATCACCCTTCATCCCTTTTGAGCTATCCAGTTCAAGTGTTCCCAGAGTTAGTACCCATTTGACTAATTCACCTTGATTTAACCTGAGTACCATGTTGGGCCTTGGAAATAACACATTTTACGATGCCATTTAGTCATTTTTCATTTACTTTACCCTTTCATCCTCATTCCCTTCATCACTCATATTTTCACATTTGTCCATTTCTACCCTATATGATCTTCACATGGAATATGTACACTAAAATTGTTGATTTCCCATGCTTTGATGACTACTTAGGGTAGATCTTGTGGTTTCCTAACTTACTTGTGATATTCAACAATTGTTGGCAGTTCTGGTAGTCAAAATTTCCATGTCATGTCTAAATAGATGAAGAGGAATATATAATATATAAAATATGGGTTTTATGCATAATAGGGTCATTTAGGTGATGCATGAGGAAAATCTACAAAAAATGCAAAACAAGGGGCGTATGGTTGATATTTCCAAACTTGGTCATTCTAGTAACTAGCTTGCAATTTCGGTAGCTAAGTGGTTTGACCAAGTTGTGGCCCATATCCATGAATTTGGGGTACATGGATCTCATGGAGTATGATGTTATTATCCTCTTCAAATGACCTTAAACCAAATCCAATATTTTATGGTGAAGATATCCACATATTTTGGATCTAAGATTTGTTGGTTGCAAATCCACTTGTTTAGGATCTGATCTCATCTTGTTGTAACTCCTTTCTCCTTTTGTGAAGGAGAATCTATATGTATAAATATGAGAGGATATCATTCAACTTATATAGTTAGAGAGTTAGATATTTGAAGGAGAGGTTAGAGCATAAAGTTATGTATTGAAGAGAAGGATAATTGTAATCATTGTAATCTTTTGGATGCTGGAATAAAGAGCTTGTTGTTGCAGATAAAGAGTTCTATGTTGTAGTCTTTCTTGGCAGTATATGTCAAGAGAGGCAACCCCTCCTCTCTCTGGTATATGCTGCCCAAATATTTTCCTTTTTGTTGTGTGACTTTATTTCAATAGTCTTTCATTTCATTTCCTGTTCATTTCTTTATGCTCTTTCATTTCTACAAGTGTGGTTTCCCTACAGAGTTAGGCATTGAAGGATGAGTTTCTTTAGTGATCATAAAACTAGTTGATGCTCTTGCTTGTAAACCAAAGGAATGTGGTTAATGGTTGAAATATAAGTCCAGTGACAAAATTTGAATTCTGTATCCTTTTATTTTTGCAATTTCATTTCTGCAAGCGTGATCGACTGAGTGTAGTGTGCATCAGAGATATAAATGTTTGTTAACCCTGAGAATCCATAGGGATTGAACCTATAACATAAGATCCTCTGATTTTTCATGTTCTTGAAATTTTTTATTCAGTTTTCTTAGCTTAGAATTAGTTGCTTACTCCCGCATATATTTTGTCTATGTCTCACAAGCTTACGAGCTCCCTGGTCGACAATTTAATGGACAACAATTTAAGCAATTGAATTTCCCAACACTGTTGGCACCATTGTTGGGGAGATGCTAAAGGGAATACGCATTGGTAATTTGGTTTACAATTCTTTCATTTAAGTTTGATGCATGGAAAGGGGAAAGCTACTCATGTCAACATATGACTTGGTGACAATAAGGTCTTAGTAGCATGAGGCATCTGAGTACATGCTTTTCCTTGAAATTTAATTTGTAGAAGTTCTAGTTTTTTTTACTCAAAAGACCCCCCCATATACTAATCCATGTGAAAGACAAGGATTATCAGCCAAAAATGAGCCTCAAATATGCTCAAGAGTTTTGGATCAAAGAAATATGTTACTCCAAGAAATATTTCAAATCCTAGCAGTAGCAAGAAACATCTATGTATCTTAGGAGGAGAAAATCCTCACAGCCATTGGGAACATATATGCATCTCAGAAAGGGATAGAGGAGAAAAATTTCCAAGAGCAACAAGAATATCTAGAACCTTTCCTTGATTCTCCTTATAAATCCAGAGAAGATATCAAAGAGCCATGGACAATATTTTATGGAGAGTAGATATTGGAACCCGAGATTGAAGATTTTCTTGCAAGTTTTTACCCGGATCCTTTGTGCAAGAGACAAATGTTTTAAGATATACATGGTATGATAAAGGAGGACATGTGAGCCAATGGTACTGATGAAGAAGAGAATCAAATCAATATTGGCTACATTGAATATTGGATCCAGACAATCATCAGGTTAGGGCACCACTTCATCCTCCAACATCTCTTGGAACCAAATCAAGAAGATCAGTTGATTCCTCATATTATGGTATATATCAATGCTTATATTTCGAATTTGAATATGAGTTCATTTGTAATCCTATCATGGACATGGATCCATTGGAAATACTCCTATACTTGAGAAGAGGTTCTCCTTTTTCTCAAGTAGGGTATGGTAGTGAATAAAATTTTAAATGAATGTTGGATCAACTCCAATTATAGCTCAGTAGCCTAGTTTAATAATAATGAGTCATTTCTAGATATCATCATCAGATCTCGTGCAACCTAGATCTCCTTCATACAAGGTATAATTATTTTCTTTTGTCTTGTCTCAACTCCGGTCAATGTAGCAATCAATTCTTTGTAGTATGTAGCAGCCTTGTCCCAATAATAAATCAGACATCCAACCCAGTTCAACAGTTGGTTTTCAACCATCATCCCTCCAAGATTTCAATACCAACAATACTTATTTTAGAATTCAGAGGTACATAGTATTCATTCTCAACTTTCATGATCCAAATTCATGTATAATCAAGCATTTTCTATCTTCGACAACAACTAATTATCCATGAATTTTCTATAGTGACTTAAATGGATCCCTTACAAATACTGGTAATTCTCATAATTCTGGTGATATATTTATATTATCAAACAAAGTTTCCTATAGTAATTTTATATGAATTGAAAACTTCAAAATGCTGCTGAAAATTCAAGTTCTTGTAGTAGTTGGACACTTCTAGAAGTTCTGGTAATACATCAAAGTGAGCAGAAGACCAACTTACTACTGGAACCACATAGTTATGTTTCATTAACATAACTGTAGAGAATGGTTAAATTACCAGAATTTTTGTAGGTGAAGATCGAGGGCTGTTGGAATATTGAGATGGGGAGGGGGGGGGGTGAATCAATATGAGCACTTTTACCACTTTTAACCACAATATATAAACTTAATCTTAATAAAAAATATACCATAAATATATCATCAATATATCATCATTATATCATGAGCATATAAACATAAGCAACATCACATCAAGTACACAATACACCAAAATTTACGTGGAAACCCAAATGGGAGAAAACCACATAATGCTTTCTTATATATCAAATAATACATTCATTGGGAGCACCAACTTCCCAATTCTCCAGCTGCAACTGGAAGGAGGTTATGACCCCCTATTTATAGACTCCAACCTGAAGAAAGCTATAACTCTCCGAATTCTCTGGCTCCAACTAGAAGGAGGCTACAATCCCCTGAGTTCTATGGCTCCAACCAGAAGGAGGATAGAACCCCCTGATTCTTAGGCTCTAACCTGAAGGAAGCTCCAACTCCTCGATTCTCCAGCTCCAACCAGAAGGAGGCTACAACCCCCTTTCATTGCCCTGTATTTCTACCCTGAAATATAAGTGTAGAAAAACTGTCACTACCACAGTCACTGCCACTGTCACTTCCACTGTCACATCAACCTATAACTTGTCAACCTGTCACTGTCAACCTATCAATGTATCCAACTTGTAATTTTTAGCGATACTCAACCAGATCCTCTCACATGGATCATATACCAAGGACACCTCTCAACTAGATGTCCAACATCTCCAACACATGCCTCTACCAAACATGTACCAAGATCACCAACATATCATCACAAGATATGTGTCTCAACCATGTACCAAATCATGTACCCAACCATCAACTTGTACCATTTTTACACATTATTTTGGTCACCCCAGTGATCCATTGACAAACATGTGTTCATGTTCTCAAAAAGAATATTTTACCATGAGGGAAGTGACTGACTTTCTCTTTTTGAAAACCTTATGAAGAAAGGCCATCGCATGCTGCATTATATACAGGGTGCGACGATGCCTCATCATCGCCCTCTGCATCATCATCACCCTCTTCCCTGAAGCTAGCTTGCGACATCTCCGCAGTCTGCTCTACAACTAGGGTGCGAAGATGTCAAAAGACTAAGAAAAGGTCAAGTTTCACGAAAGTTCTAGAAGGGGATATTATAGAAGATGCGGTGGTGTTCGAATGGTTTGGATATTACTCGATTCTCTGATTTGGTGGGATCATCCTAATCTCTTCAACCATATCTCTTTCTCCTATATAAAGAGGGATCTCTCATGGAAAAGGTTAAGGCAGATAAGGTTGATTCAAGGTTAATGAAGATTGAATAGGCTAATAATTGGATGAGGAATTCTACTTCAGTTCATACTTGAGGGCTTCATTTCAGTTTATCAAGTCATTGTGAATCTTCTGCATTCAATGTTGGAGAAAGTGTGTGTGTTGGAGCAAAGAGTCATTGAGAGGGGACCTTGCAACATCAAGGCTTTGGTTGTAATATCCACTTTCATTTAATATAATGCAGTGATATGTTTCTTTCCCATAAAAATTTCTTTGTTTTATTGTATGATTCCTTGATCACATACATAGGTTCTTGTTGATTATATTATATTGCTTTCACTTTGTTTGTCTTATGTTCCCTTTCAGATTCAATATCACAGTAGCACTGGAGTGGAACTAGAATGACGATGGCAAGGAAGAGCGATTTTTAAATGGTATGTTTCATATCTCTTGTTAAATAGTAAAATCAATGGTTAAAGCTTAGGGAAAGCGTCATATTATGTTATATTTTGTTCTAGATCTAGGTGGATCTAGGGAGATATGTTTATGTCCGCATTTACCGATAAGTCCCATAAAAAAATTGGCGACCACACTGGGGATATGACCTCCTTTTGATTTTTTGCTTCCCATTTGCCTTTATCCTGTCTTCCACTGATAAATTTCATCCTATGAGTCTGTGGGTGATCCATTTAGACTCACTGGGTTTAGAAGTTCCATTAGATTTTTTGTCTTTCTCCCAATGTTTCTTCATTTACAGAGATCGTCGCATTGTGTCTGATTGACAGCCAGTAACAACCCCTAAACGTCGCAATCTGCTTGACCAATCCAGTGTGACGACGTCGCACTGTGTCCTGCTAGCAGCCTGCGACAACCCTTGCTCGTCGCACTGTGTCCCATACCCAGCCTGTGACGACTCCTGTAGATTTTGTTGGAGTAAGTCAATTTCTCTTTTTCCACCCAGATTTTCCTCAGGGGCATGGGGTGAACTCATAATGCCCATGTTTGATTGATTTCTGAGTTTAAAGCTTGATCTTGATTGGTTTTCAGTGATTGAAAGTCTTTCTTTGCATTTTTCAAGTTTTTTGCTTATGATCATTGTCACAAGGATATAATCTCAGATATTGATATGGGTGCTTGTTTGACAAAGGGTCTTTAGTTTGTATGAAGTTTTGGATTAATTTTATTTTCAGATTGTTTGTTGATTAGGAAACACTTTTTTCCTCCATATGACAAAAAATTTTCTTGTCGTTTTCGTTTTTGTCTATCTTGCGAGTTTGATTTGGGAATTGTATTGAAGGTGTCTTGATTTTCTTGGATTACATTTTCCTTTCGTCATTACATCTCTAATTTTGTTTCGAAAAGGAAGAACTAAATTCATTTATTGTTTTAGTAATCTCTCATAAGAAAATTTTTTCTTTCAAAATATTTGTAAAGAGAAGAATTGGAAAATTTTGTAGTTTGTGGTTATTTGGAATTGTGTTCATTCTAAATTAAGAAATCTCAATTCGTAGCTTCTTGTACTTCAAAACAATACCTTCTCCCTACTGTAATTAGAGTTCATTGAATTGAAAAATTGCACATTCATCTCTTTTTTCATTTTATTGGGTCAAGGTCACAACTTCATCAGTTTCATCTTCATATCCCTTTTGAGTAAACAACAACCTCTAAAACACAGCGTAAATTTAAAATTTATTAGTAACTTTTATTTTCTAGTGATCTTTTTTCACCAACATTAGCTAGGATAGCGCTTTGGAATAGGTTGTAAAGAACACTCTCCAAAGAATCAAAAAACACAATAGTATCTTTTGATAGGGAGAGTTCAAATCCAATTTCTACATTTTGTCCTCGAAAGCCCTTCTCACACAAGGGTCAAACCCGAGGTTGCATTGAGACTAGAAGAGTTACTCACCCTTCTTTGTTGGCCTCGGTGTAGAGATTGCGCGTATTATTGGGGGTCACTTGAAGGTATACCCACAATTATGAGTGGAAGCCTTTTGAGTTGATTTCGGGCTAGATACCCTGGCTTTGCACGTGGATTGGACTATCGATTGTTTTCCCAGGCATCACTATTGTAGTTGGTAACCTTAGTAGCCTATCTCTCTAGGGTCTTTACATGAGGTGACTGTGGAGGGGCAAGTCTTCATGGTACCTGGAATCGACGTTGGCCAAACTCACTCGAGCTCCTTGGAGGGTATACCCACGATTATGTGTGGGAGCTTGCACTAGGGTGTAAGTCTATTAAGAAGGTCATCAACGCAACTTTTCCACCCGCTTTATCCCAACCCCTTCTTGTCTTGATTTTGCGATGTTGGATTTCATCACCAACTAGTGACTTCGAAATAAGAAGGTTTGTTTGCTTGTTTTGATTCCTAGATTTTATTAGTGAGTGTTGTTTGTTTTCTCTAGTTGGCCATAGATTTTTTTAGTTATTTACTTGGTTCAGTCAACATMGGCCTTCGTCGTTCATGTAGGATGMATGGGCTACCCCTGGAATATCYGCAAGGTTACCAATCTTTTCTTCCTAACCACAAGAAGGCTCTCCCGAGGGAGTAGTCAACCATGAATTGGCTTCTGAAKTTGGAAGTACACACTCTTTGGAAAAATTTAGAATSATTTTGGATTCTTTAGAGGCATTCARAATTCTTGTCAATCCATTATTGAGTGTTGTACAAAATCYAGGTATGCTTCGGATGAACTCATTAGGAGAGCTTGTGGTTGAAGAAAATTTTGAAGTACCTACTGGACCTACCGCAGGATCTGGAGTTGAGGATCCACTTTTTCACAGTGAATCATTTAGGACCTCAACTCACACTRTCAGAACTTTCAATCCTAGTTAGGTCCCTTTGACAGTTTGTGACCTTTAYGACAACCTAGGAGCGAGTCCTGATCAACCTATGACATYGAAAATTCCCGAGACATYTGTTACCTATACRTTACCTTTAGACCATTTTWCTGGTACCACCAGTAGTGTCACCACCATTTCATAYGAGTTGTTGGTCGGTTCTCACTCAATTCTTCCTCTCCAGATGGCCCATTCTATGGTGATCCCATAAGCTACCACAGTTTCTACCGGGAATGTGGTTATCGCCCAAGCTCCTATTGGGACACCACTTATGTCTAGACCAAATCCATCACTTCCCCCTAGGTATAGAGATTTGAATAGGTCCATTGCTATCCCTACCCAGGTTCCATCCGGAGGTTCTGGACTTTTTGTCCCCCCTGGGTACAACGGTGCGAGTCAGTTTGTTCCTACACCTACCCAGATACTCTCCGGAGGGCCTTCTGTTCCTCCTCCACCCTTGTTGGGAGGATCTCATCATCTTGACCCTAGTGGCTCGAATCTAGTTGGAGGCACCTATCATTCTATCACTTCCAGTTTCCAGATTCCTTTTGGAGGTCAACCTCAAGTTGGGGGGAAACCTCAATTTGGGGGGAAACCTTAGGTTGGCATCCATAACCCAATTTATGGAGAAAATGTACCTGTGGTACAATCCCAACCTTGGAATATTCCTTTCCAATGAAATCTACAACCGTCTGGGGGGAAACATCCTCAAGTCACTGCTTTTGTACCCCCTAACCTCGGTCAACCATATCTAGGTTCTTTGAATCCCACTTGGGGTCAAAAATTTAAATCTAATGTTCCTTTCCAAGGGAATATACCCAATCAACCCAACCCTGTGGGATATTTGCGTCAGGACTGTCTAATTATCTACAAACTGCTTATGGTCCTACTGGTATACCTATGGGGCTTCCCCCTCATATCTACCAGTTTCCTCAAGTGAACCAGCAATTGCCTTTTCTAGCCACTTTGGATTTACCTGTTTTGTCTAGGATTTTGAATGATCCTATCTTACATTCTCCTTATTGGCCAGTCATACCGGCCAAGTTACTGTCCAACATTCCTAAATTTGACGATCGAGTAGGAGAAGACCTGAATAATCATGTTATGACTTTTCATCTGTGGTGTTCATCCAAATCCTTGATGGATGACTCGATAAGACTGTGACTTTTCTAACGAACTCTCACTGGTTCGGAAAAAAAATGGTACATTGAGTTACCGTGAGGATTCTTCAATGAATTTAACACCCTAGCCATGGCCTTTTTGACACATTACCAGTTGTCGATTCGATACGACAGAGGAATCGAAATTTTGAGTTCTTTCAAACAATCCTTGTCCACTCATATTTCTGATCACATCCATGAGTGGAGGAGAAGAAGATGTTTAATCAAAGTTCCTCTTCCTGATCAACTATTGGCTGAGTGGTTTACCAAATCACTCATCGGACCTATCGCTCGTGATGTCACCATGGGCGGTGTTGTCATTGAAGAGCAAGCAATTAGTCATGCTCAATATCTATATCTTGTTTATTCGCAGACGAGAACACTTTACGATTTGATCCCTGATGCTCCTCATCCTTCCACAAACCCTACCTAGAGACCCCCAACAACTTCTCATATTGTTGATGGTGTGATTGTCAGCTTTCATGCTGAGACTCAGTATGCACATGCTGGTCACACCAATCCCAAATCTAATAATTCTAATGTACCAAATAGTCCTACTCCTACTCCTTCCACCAGTAAGACTGCTGAGGTTAATTATGTTCAATCCACATCTGCCAGGAAAAATAAAAATAAAAAGAAAGGAAAGGGTAAGAACAAGGAGGACAAGAATAATAATCCACAATCTGATAAATAAAAAATGCAAATCGTTGATGAGCAAGATAAATGTAAACCTCGTTACCCTTGCCTTATTTGTGGTGACGATCATTACATGAAATATTGTCCACGACATGCTGAGGTCACTAAGTTCCTCCAAGGAACCGAAAATTCCTCTACACTTGCCATTTTGTCACAACCTTTCCCTTCTCAGCAGCAAGCCCAACTGGTCATTCATGACCAAAAATATCCTTCTACCTCGTCTTATGTCCTTATGTGTACTGGTGACTCCAAAAAGAACGAAGTTGCAGTCGCAACTCAAGAAAAAGATTACTCTCTGTCAAAAGAGAAAGTTGATGATATCCCACCTTCGTTGGTTCAACCTCCTCCCCCAACTTCACCTCCAAACGGTCCTCTTCATCTCAAAAGACCGGGTATTGATACAATTCTTCACTCTCCTCCCAAGGATGTTGTTTGAAAGTCTGCGTTCAATCCTCACGCGTGTGCTGCACAAAACTATAGCATTGTAGAAGACCTTGTGCAAGCACCCTCTGCGATGTCATCTCTCGAAGTCCTTCGAAGTTTTCCCACTCAACGAAAGGCACCGTTAAAGGCCATTGGTGGAATTGACGCCATAGATACTAATTTAATAATCTTTGACTTGGAATATCACATTCCAAGGCTCCCTCCTCAGTTAGCATTTCAGATCCAAATTATTGTTGAAAACAAGAATATTTGTAGAACCGTTATCGATGAAGGAGCCTTGACTTGCGTTATGTCCGTTGCTTGTTGGAAAGCTATTGGCTCTCCTGCTCTCACCGAATCACACAATACACTTAATGCCTTCAATGGTATAGGTTTTAAATGTTACAGTGTTCTTCCTTCATTGTCTATTACGTTAGAAGGGAAATCAGTCAATGTAGAAGTTGAGGCCTTCGATGCACCTCTTTATTATAATCTTCTTCTTGGCTGTAGCTGGATCAATTCCATGCGTGTAGTTTTGTCTACCCTTTTTCGTGTGATAAGTTTCCCGCACCAAGGAAAGGTTGTTACTGTTGACCAACTGGCCTTCTTTAATTCCGATTCTCGTACTAGCAACATTCCTTTTATCTTGAAGACACCTCCTAGTTACGAGAATTTCGGCATGGGTCTGTTAAAAGATTCAACCTTGATGGGTATATTTCCAATCCCACCACCCGATATTCCTTCTCCTTTTGTCGCTTCGATTCATATGATCTCCACCACTGTTCGTGAAAACCCTGATTCTTCTGACCTGTGGATAGTACCCGACCCTGGTGATTGTCTTCGTTATGACGACAAGATTCCTTTAAGTCTAGTTGAATTTTCTTACCAAGCTATTCAATCGACAACTCCCTCTCCTCCTTCTCTCTGTGATTCATCTACGTATCCATTTCACGTGATCTTTCCTACTGATGAGATGATCATGTCAGTCATTTCTATGGAAGATACGCCATGGGACGATGAGAATCATCATTCTATCATCTTCCTAGAATGCGATACCATAGAGAGTTACCAACGGATTTCGACTCCGTCGACCGTTGTTGTTATTTCTTCCGTTACTGAGGTAACACACGATGTATTGTATGAAGGGAACTTGAGTAACATTTAACCTATCGTCCCTCTCGACATATCAATTAAACCCGAAGTCGTGGAGAATGTTCATATCAGGGCCTCGTGTTCTACTGATGAGGTCCACACTTATAAATCCCTTTTCCAAGAATTCTATGATGTTTTCTCCTGAAGTTACGAAGAAATGCCATGTATTGATCTTGATATCGTTGTGCATGAGATTAAGATATATCTGGATGCTAAACCCGTTCGACAGAGACTTCACCTAGTACATCCACACAAAGATGCTACTATCAAGCTTGAATTTGAAAAACTTCTTAAAGCTGGCTTTGTCTATCCCATGGATTTGACTGGTTGGGTATCCATTCTAGTTCCGGTGAATAAGAAACAAGGTATAATCTGCATTTGCGTCGATTATAGGTACATAAATAAGGCTTGTCCTAAAGACAATTACTCGACCCCTTTCGTTGACTAGATCATTGACGACTGTTCCAACAGTGAAATCTTCTCTTTTATGGATGGTTTCTACGATTATAATCAAATTAATATTTTACCCTCGAACCAACACAAGAGTGCTTTTATTTGTCCTTGGGGTACCTTTTCTTACTAGAAACTACCCTTTGGTCTCAAAATGCTGGTGCAACCTTTCAACGCACTATGTCTTATGATTTCCATGATATTAACCATATTTTACAACCCTATCTTGACAATCTACCGATGCATTCCATGCGTAGCCAAGATCACCTGGCACATTTAAGGGCCATTTTCGTACGATGTCATTATTATCGCATATGTTTGAACCCACACAAATGTGTTTTTTGTGTGGATTCTGACTGACTTCTTGGTTTTATTGTGTCGATACATGAGATTTGAGTAGACCCTTTGAAGGTTGAGGCTATCCTTAATATACCTCCTCCTTCCACGCTACGCCATCTCCAAAGTTTTCAAGGGAAGGCAAACTTTTTGCGTTGATTCATCCCCAACTACGCTGAACTAATGAAAGGATTCACTCAGATACTCAATAAAGGTCACGAGTTTGTATGGGATGATACTGCAAACAAAACCTTCAAATATTTAAGACTTGCCTTAACCCATACACAATTGTTGTTTCCCCCTGACTATAGCCAAGATTATTTCCTCTATTTAGCTGCTTCAAACTCTACCATTGCTATGGTCTTAGTCCAAGAGGATGATTTGCATGATGAACATGTGATATACTATTTGAGTCAGAGTCTCATGACTACCAAAACCAAATATCTACATGTGGAGAAACTGGCCTTCGCAACTATTCAAGTTGTTGAATGTTTTCGTCATTATATCTTATTACGAAGAACCACCGTTATTTCTGATTGCAACCCCATGCAACATATCCTTACTTGACAATTTCTTGGGGGAAAATACTCCAAATGGATAATGATTCTCCAAGAGTTTGACTTGGAATTCAAACGTGCCAAGTCAAAGAAATCTATGGTTTTTATTGAATTGATATGTGACCTTCCCTCCACTGAGACATAAAATGTGGTAGAGGATTCATTGCTTGATGAATCCCTTTTTATGATCAGTTCCGTTGACGTATGGTACAGAGATATCATCATCTATCTCTAGACTCAAACTTTCCAGCCTAATCTATCTAGTACATATCGTCGTCGCATACAATACCAAGCCTGTCAGTACATCATCCTCGGTGATACCCTTTACCGCTGTGGTATTGACTCTATTTTTAGACGATGTCTCACCTATGATGAAGCTGAGAAAGCTTTGAATGAATGTCACTTTGGAGCATGTGGTGGTCATATGTCTAGGTATGCCACTGCCCAAAAGATATTACGAGCAGGTTATTTATGGCCTTCTTTGTTTAAGGACTGCATTACTATTGTCCATAAATTCCATGCTTGCCAAACCTATAATAACAATATAAGATCTCATCCTGCTCCTTTATATCTTTTATTTTCCATTGGTCCATTCGCCAAATGGATCATTGACTTCATGACATGTAACCCTCACTCGGCTGGGGGGCATGGATACATTGTTGTAGCTGTGGATTATTTCACTAAATGGGCCGAGGTGATGCCTACATTCGATAACACCGGAAAAACTATAGCATTATTCATATTCAATCATATAATTACTCGGTTTGGTGTCCCTTAAGCTATCGTTACTGATCACGGTAGTCATTTTTGAAATTTTATGATGTCTGAACTTACTAAAAAGTTGGGTCTTCACCATGAAAACTCAACTCCCTATTACCCAGAGGTCAATGGCCAGGTTGAAGAAATAAACAAATTTCTCATTACTATGCTTCGATGAATGATAGGAATTCATAAGACAAACTGGCACACGATGTTGTTCTCAACATTATGGGCCTATCAGACATTCGTTAAGTCTGCCACGAGATTCACACCTTTCTAGTTAGTTTATGGTATCAAAGCTATCTTGCCGATTGAATGTGAAATATCGTCTTTGAAATTGGTCGTTGAACTTCTCCCCAATACCTCTGCTGAAGAGGAGTGTCTTTTGTATTTGATGTAATTAGACGAAACCCATCATTATGCTACCTTAGTTATTGAAACTCAGAAGAAACATGTTAAAGCTCAATATGACAAACATGTCAAGCCACGTGTTTTTTCTGAAGGTGATCTAGTTCTTCTTTACGAACAAGATCGTGATTTGCTAGGGGCTGGTAAATTCGAGGCCATGTGGTGAGGTCCTTACAATGTCAAACATGTGTTGGAGAAGGGAGCCTATGAGCTGGTTGATTATGATGGAATCCCTTTGAGTGAACCTAGAAATGGGCTTTACTTAAAGAAGTTTTATGCTTAAGTCATTTTTGCATGAGTGCTTGTATGTTAGTGTATCATACTCTTGTGTGCTTTTTCGTTATTTGGTTTAGATTTTCAACTGCTTACCTTCCATTGTGCTTGGTTTCCAGATGTCGATGTCTTCGCTACCCTACATTAGCTTTGCTGATTGTGCTAGTCATAACACTCAGAACTTGGCATCCGTTGCTTGGCAATCTATACACCTACAAATGAATTGATTAGTCTACATGGTGTTTGCCTTGGTCGTGCAAATAACAATATCGTGGAATACAATGTTGTCATTGAATTATTGATCGACGATGTTTCACTTAGAATCCGTCACCTTATTGTACGACTTGATTCACAGTTAGTAGTCCTACAGTTGAGTAATGTCTACTCCATTCAAAGCTCTATGTTGTTAAGGGTATATTTACGAATTCGCCTCTTGGAATGTCATTTTGATTACATTGAATATCAACACATTCCTAGATGTCTAAATACATTAAAAGATGCTCTGGCCAATTATGTGTTAGACAGACATTTGAGACATTTATAAAATTCGATCACACTTTGTATATACAACAATTAATCCGGTAGAAGCCTCATATATATATATATATATAATGACAAAAGTGTTACAAAAAGTGTTTTTCTTCTAAGACCAAATTATCAAAAATGTGAAGCACATGGCTTCATATACAAATAGAGAATCAAGGATGCTACTCTCTATAACATGCGACTGCCCGTGCTACTCTATGAAGCAGTCGACTGATGGAAGAAGATATGCCCATTGTGTGGCACAGATAATGCCTCAGGATATATTCAATAGAGGCATCTGGGATGTTCATCGTGAGCCCCTCCAAGTTTTGTTCTATAGTCTCGTAGTCAACAACAACTAATCCTGCTACATCGACTCTCTCCCCTCACCTCTGGATGGGGGATGAACTTGGAGGCTGATAAGGTCCCACGTCTGCATCATCAAAGAGAATTTGATTAGTCATCAGATAAAGAACATAAAAAACATTTTATATTAAAAAATCACAAAACATTATAAAAACAAAATGTCCTTCTTACCTATGTCCCCCCATTGGGAACCCTTAGGAAGAACCAAGTTCGGACCTCCTCAGAAGTCTAAACCGACATATGCATAGTTTTCGACCATGAGCATTTGAGTCCTCAACCAATCGAAGAAAACATCGTTATATCTAACGATGGGACCAACTTCATATCATGCCATGAGGTCGACCCACCTCGTCATTCTTAGATCCTGTGGGGAAGGTATACCTCACTCTACCTGTAAGAGCAACACTAGGACCCTCTCCAGGAAGAAGGACACCAAAATCAATTGGTATCCAAACTGTTTCAGGTCACCACTCCTGCACTTGGTCAATTGTTTTTTCATACTCTTGAGCACTCATTAACACCAGTTGAAAACTCAGGGCTCCATACATTCCAACACATACTGGAAATAGATTTGAAGAGCCATATCGGGAACTACACTCCCTGCCATGCATGTGATGGTGTAGAGGATGGTTCGTAGGGGCAAGTCTTAGACATCTCTTATAGTGACTTTACCGCTATGCTTCTGAGTACCTGGCACACAATGCTCGCTGATATAGTGGTTCATGGGTGAACCTCCACCTCTACTGCTTGTAAGTGAGACTTGGGACCCACGACAAGATAACCTAGTCAAGAAGTAGATATCCTCGATATCTATCATAAGAATCTGAGCACCCACATGGAATACCTGTTTGTTCACATCCCACATGTGAACTAGGTATTCGAGTAACCTCAGCTGGGCCCTCATACCCTAGATCTTAAAGAATTTTAATAATCCACAATGTCGGAGGACATTTACCATTCTCGAGTCATTCCCGGTAAAGTAGTCTTCCTCCTCGTGCTCTCTCTCATGCAATTACAACATTTTTACCGTGGAAAACCTGCAATGGAACATTAAAGAGAGAATAACACCATTATCTTCTTCTTTGGAAATTTTTTATTGGCAAATCTATCTTAAAAACTTTTTGAGCCGCACACGTCACAGGCTAGGGAATCTACACAGTGCAGAGTCATCGCAGTCCATCTTTAAGGTCACCTGCGATGACCCTAGATCGTCGCAAGGACCGATATAGGGCACCTACGACAACCTCCGTGCATAGGTACCCTAAAATACTTAACTCAAAAAGCTATTTCTAACCAATGAAAAATGAATTTTGATCCATGGAAAGTTGAAAGAGATGCAAATTACCTGTTCTGCGGAGACCGTTCGTCGAATGCTCAACCGTGTCTTCCACATTATGCAGTGGAAAATCGAGGTAAATAGGGGGTTTTAGAGCAAAGTTTGGGTGAAATAACAAATGGAATAGTGAAATGAAGTTTTTACCCATTTTTATTAGTTTTTCACTTTTTCATTTATATTTTATATGTTTCTCTTAAACCCTAAAGTCCTAACGACTTGGCAAGTGTTTGATTTTTGCAGATCAAAAGTCTAGGGGTGAACCGTTGAAACAAGGATTCATTTTTTGTTTTGTTTTTGATGCCTTTGTACACATGTACAGATCCTTTTAGGGTTTTTCAGAAAAAAACTCTGAGCAATTCTTGATTCTTTCTCACGCTCGTGAAACCATGAGAAAGTAATCGAGTAGTATTTTCTTATCTTTTCGAACTCGTAACGGTAACACGAAAAGAGAAACCCATGGAGTATCCTTTAAGCTCTTTTCATGCTCTGTAAAAACGAAAAGATTGCCGAGCGACCTTGTTCTTTTCACGCTCGTAAAAGTATTTGAAGAAAACATTTGATGAGCAGTAGGTTATCACTTTTTCAGTCTCGTCGGAATAATTTACGAAAAAGGACCTGATGGAGTTCTCTTTGAGTGTTTTTCAGACTCTCTAAACATGAAAAAACCCCGAGTTTTCTCTCTTTGGACTCGTTAAATAAACATCAAAAGACCCATATGGGACTGAACCACTCCTTCTTATGGTTCGTTAAACATAATCCGAGGGAATTGTTCGAAGGATAAGCTTACATCAACAAGCATATGTTATCCTCCTCAAGCTTGCGTAAAAATAAAGAGGTACTCACTAGAAATKGTGGGGGAAAAATTGGGAAAGAAATGTGTCTCTGTATTTGTGTTAGTGGTAGTAATAGTCTCTCTTGAACATGACACCCCCTTCGTCATTATGTYCGGGTTGGGAAATCCATTTGTCTCTCATTTGACCATCCACATGTCCATATGTCGGGTCCTCCTTGAGTCAATGCTTCCAATACTATTGTCCTATCGTTCATATGTTCAAGAGAAGTCCAACCTGAATAAACCTTCTATTGAGTCAACCATCTATAGTTATAAGTTTTCTACCATGTTGGCCTTCCCTATGTCAGTTTCAAATCACCTCATACTCTGATCTACTTCAAATTTGTTACTTATTTTGTGCCACTGACGGGGGATACATTAAGGCCCTCCCGTGACGAGTATTTTCTTGTTGACTTCATCTCATTATCCAGGAACAAGACTTAGAAATCATTTAGTACCTTAGAGCCTGCATGCCTCAATGGCAGGTCTCTTCGCTTCCAACAATGGGTTCACATCATTGACCCGTGATTGGGAGATTCCATCGAATGTTCGACTTCAACTCATTTATTCACATTCATTGGATTGTACTAGGGTATCTTGGGAGTCATTGACATCAATGGTGATTTCTCTCACACTTGTTAACGGTTCTCATCATTGACCGGTAATCAAGTGGTTTCTACCATGTTCGATTTCAACACCTGTAATCGCATGGTTAGATTCATACTTAGGGATGATGGAAATGAAGACCCTGGATCTCATTATTCTGATCCAGGTTGCGATGGAGTACTTATGATTTGTATTGACACATAGATCCACTGTGTATTTTTCGTGGCTATGTCTGAATTTGAGTCATTCTAATGCATAGATCCACAGTGTATTCCTTGTGGCTATGACAATTCACAATGACATGGATCCACAGTGTATATTTAGTGGCCATGAGTCACTTGACATTTTTTAAATTGAGTATGGGAATTCCTACCTTAGACAATGGTATATTATTATGCTGATGCTTGACTGTTTGCAGGTTCCCGATTGGTGCACTCTTTATTTCTGACACACACATTCTACAAAGTATTTATGCTGTCACGAGTTCCAGTCTCATACTTTGGGGGGCATTCTGTTACACATTATTTTTGTCACCCCAGTGATCCATTGACAAACATGTGTTCATGTTCCCAAAAAGAATATTTTACCATGAGGGAAGTGATTGACTTTCTCTTCTTGAAAACCTTATGAAGAAAGGTTGCCGCAGGCTACATTATATACATGGTGCGATGATGACTAATCGTCTTCCTCTGCCCTAAAGCTAGCCTGCAACATCTTCACAGTCTGCTCTATAGCTAGGGTGCGACGATGTCAAAAGACTAAGAAAAGGTAAAGTTTCATGAAAGTTCTAGAAGGGGATCTTCTAGAAGATGAGGTGGCATCTGAATGGTTTGGATCTTACTCGCTTCTTTGATTTGGTGGGATCATCCTAATATCTTCAACCATCTCTCTTTCTCCTATATAAAGAGGGATATCTCATGGAAAAGGTTAAGGCACAAAAGGTTGATTCAGGGCTAATGAATATTGAATAGGCTAAGAATTGGATGAGGTATTCTACTTCAGTTCATACTTGAGGTCTTCATTTTAGTTCATCAAGTCATTGTAGATCTTCTTCATTCAATGTTGGAGCAAGTGTGTGTGTTGGAGAAAAGAGTCATCGAGAGGGGACCTTGCGACATCAAGGATTTTTGTTGTAATCTCCACTTTCATTTTAATATAATGCAATGATATGTTTCTTTCCCATAAAACTTACTTTGTTTTATTGTACGATTCCTTGATCACATACATAGGTTCTCATTGAGTATATTATATTGCTTTCACTTTGGTTGGCTTGTGTTCCCTTGCAGATTCAATATCACAGGAGCACCGGAGTGGAACTAGGATGACGATGGCAAGGGAGAGCGATATTTAAACGATATGTTGCATATCTCTTGTTAAATAGTAAATTCAATGGTTAGAGCTTAGGGAAAGCGTCATATTTTGTTCTGTTTTGTTCTATATCTAGGTGGATCTAGGGAGATCTGTTTATTTCCACATTTATACAACCATACCAAACATCAACTGTGTACCATAACTTGCACCATATGACTTAACTATCAACCATGTACATCAACACCATACCAGATACTAATCCTGTACCATATCATGTATCAACCATGTACATCAACAATGTACATTAATGCCTATACCATACCATGTACCAAAAATGTATCTCAACCATACATCATATCACTCGATCATGCCATACACCATATATCATAGGATATACCAAGTACCTCAACCACGTACCAACATCACCAAGAGATGTATCACATAGATGTGTTTTCATATACGAAGTGTAATCCTCAACAATGTATCAATATCAATGACAACCATACACGATGTTCCAATGCTTCAAGAGTATATCAAGAATAAGCCTCAAGCATGTACCATAACATCATCACCATGTAACCAAAACAGATACCAAGATACCAATATAACCAAGATGTACTACTAGTCAATGTACCATACCAATATCACCAATATGTATCATGCATCGACACGACATGCCTCTCAAGCATGTACCATACCATCACCAAGCATAAGATATAATCATATAAGCATAGCCGCGACCTATAGCGGATCTGCTATACAGTAACACTGACCTATAACTCTTCCACAACCTTCAGCAGCTTGGTACCAACATTTACCCTGAATTTTCCTTAGCCTCGCTGGACTAAGACTCCCTGTCGCATGGGGCCTCGTGTGATGTCACTTAGGAAACCTGCGGGCGTGCCTCGCATGACACCCTTAAGCTGACCCACGAGAGATTGCTAAATTAGGGTTACATAGAAACCCTAACACTCTACAGCTCCAAAACTTTAGCTCTTTCCTTGCACTTTCTTCGTTGCCTCAGACTTACCGTCAGATTCACCAATAGACCAAAATAATACACCATAACATTCTCACAAGATAGATATTCAATGTAAGTGTATGTGTCAAATGAATGTCTCATTATGTGTATTTATACTTTTTCTAGGTAACCTTTTTCCTTATTCTTAGGGCTTCTTGAATTTCTTGTTACAACCACTTTACCCATTCATTAGTTGACTTGTAACTGCTTAGGGGCTTCTTGACCATTCCTCGGGGATTCCAACTTCACAAGCCCATAATTTCTTAGGGGATTCATGTAGACTTCATCAAATGCACCCATCACATTTGTTGACATCAACCACTCCATCAATGAAAACTAACTCACCATCAATCTCAACCATATTTCTAGGGCTTCCCAACTTGTCCAAGGGTTGACATCAATGACAACCAATTTTCCAAAATCTCCCCCTTTAGCATTGATGGAAACACCAACATTGATGGCAACACTGATGGAAACATCGATGCTCCAACACTCATGCTCCCCTTATGACCATTGATCCTCATCAATTTTTCTCACTCTCCCCCTTTGACATCAATGAAAAGGGTCTCTCTCCTTGGGGTTTCTCCCCCTATCTTCATGCATATGACCTTTGTCTCTGTTTTCATGCCTTTGCTATTTCTCTTCTCTTTTGACATAATGGGAAAAAGGGTAACTCCCTATGTTGGTATGTCTCCCCTTATCTGCATGCTATTGATATTCCTTCCTGGATCTCTTTCTCTTATGATTTCTCTTCCTTTGACTTCTCTACAAGATGTCATGTAGATCAATGTCAGGATACATGTATGTGTTTCCTTTCCTCTCTTCCATTGCTGCTTATTTTCCATTGGTTCTTCCTCTTGTAACTCTCTGACATATATAAAAAACATTCATTACTTGATTTCTTCATTCACTTGTCATGTTCACTTGACCATACCGTTCAATGATTTTCTTCTGATGATATAACTTCTATTGATGATTTCTCTTTCCCTGTTCGGTTGTACCTTTCACTATTTTCCTTTCTGTTACCAACTGATTCCAATTGTAAATACACTACTATGCATCTTCTCTAACCCATGTTTTCTGTACCTACTAAGTATCCATCTCTGTCTATATGTTGCAAACTATCCATAACTTTGCTACTCAATTGTCCACAATGCTGACCCATCTATCACTCTATACTTTTGTTATATGAATGTTCTGAATTTGTCTCTGCAAATACTTTAAATTGCTCAAAGGATGGTTATCTAATTTGTAGTAGCTACTGCATATACTCCCCCTATTTAACATACATATTTACTGGGAGTCTCCAAGATGAATGGCTCAGAAACACACCTGCTCTGATGCAGAGTAATCTTTCTCTTCGTCTGTAGACTCATCATCTCCATGAACTCTGAATTATTTCTTTCTTCTTGTGGATTGATCTTGTACTACAATTCCTGAAAGTACAATCTCTTGGGCTTGTTCTTTATTGACTTGTTCTTCTTTTCTTTCTCGCATTACTACAAATTCTGTGATCT
>JZKD02S1992088.1:26765-39456 GCA_000966675.3 Picea glauca | reverse complement strand
AAAGTTTGATATGAATAGGTCTGATAGGAATAGTGAAAGATATGTTATACCTATGCATAGAAAGAATTTTTGGACTAACCAATGGATGCAGGATCCTAGAAAGAAATTTTTGTAGGCTAGCCATCATGATCCTAACACGCAGTACAAGAAGAGTTGGGGATCATGGACGAGAAAGAGAGGATTAAATCTTTGTTACAATTGCATAAGACCTGGACATCTTGCTAAGGAATGCCCTGGGAGAAACCCTAGATGCCTCTGTTGTAAAGATATGGACCATGAAGTATTGGATTGCCCTAGAATGATTGCTAGACTTGAAAAACTAAATATGGAACAAGAAAACTTTGAAGGAGATGAAGAGACTAAAATTATGGAAAACCCCAGAAAGAATCAGAGAGCACGTTACTGAAAATAAAAGAAACCCTAGATGATCATAAGGATGTCAGTTTGTCAGATATATTCAAAGAAAAGGAGAAAATCAAAGTAAGAATAGGATACTTCGACATTGACTGTGCTCTGGATGAGGGAACACCAATGGACATTATGACAGAAAGCACTTGGGAAACCCTAGGAAGGCCTGCTATGGTCCCTTCACTAGGAACCATCGGATTATTTAAAGGCAAAATGGTAACCCTATGTGAAAAAATTACCCATATAGCTATGATTACCCATGGAACTTCAATAGAGGAAGAGTTTGAAGTCATTAGATTTATTGAGGACCATGCCCCATTTCCAGCTTTGTTAGGAAAGATCTAGATTGAAAAAGACCAGATCTGGAGGAAAGAAGAAAAGGAATCCCTAGAACAGAAGAAGCAAGAACTCATGGAATTTATGACTAGAAGGATCACCTACTTGATGGAGGAACAAGAGAACAGATCTCAGCTATTAAACACCAGGGACCTAGATGTCGAAGCTATAAGAGCGTTAGAGGAACCACAAAAGACCAAAATACCTAATCCATATGATGAAGGAGTATTAACCTTGGATCTAAAGAAAGAACCTAAGCAACGCGAAGTGACTATGTCGAGAGAAGATAAGACTCAGAATGGAAAAAGGATGACCGAGACTAAGCTCACTGGGAAAAAGGCTAGGAAGCCAAGTAAGAAGAGGGCCAAAATCGAAAAGTTACAGAAGACTCCAGAGGAAACTTCGCAGAAGGAAAAATCACAATAATTGAGCTTCGCCAAGATATCAGAACAACGACATATGGCACTTTGCCATGGCACAACAATATAGCTGTTGGACCGATATACCCATTCGAATTCCACCCCGAACGGGTCGAGAAGCAATTATGGGTTCCCACTAGACCATTGGACAACACTAGAACGGATAGAACGAAGTTAATGAAGGCCCCATATCCATTGCAAGCAGACCGTTGCTAAGTTTCCCTACTTAGTCCGTCGCGCCATGCACCGAGAATACTTTTTTCTAAGTGATAATTTGAGCCCAAAACTTGAGATTATTTCACCCTTTGATCATTGCCTTGTGTCGATATTGTTCATCATAGTCTCTAAATTCATTTTCACACCTGAGCTAATGGACCCAAGCTTGTATGTCGGACGAGCTCAACGCTGTTGAGAAAGTAGGTGAAGAAGTTTTGATTGACCTAATGGCTGAGAGAGTCATGTTAGAGAGAAGGATGTCTGCAGGTGTGAAAGCATCATCGACAAGAGGATTCCAAGCTTCTCCCTCCATTGCTCGTAGAGCAGGACCTTCCAAAACCATGACCGAGACAAGAACAAAGCACAAAGACGATATTGAAAATGCCAAGCTGATACTGTGCATTCTGTCGATTTACATACCACCTTTGAGAAGAAAGATTAACCGCGACAATGTACCCAGAGACTTTGAGTACACCTTGATCACCGTGTATCTTCCGAAAGGGGTGCACGCAGTACGTGCTGACCAAGATAAGCTCGCAACATTGAAATTTAATGATTTTGACCTTGGAGATCGCAAAACCTATGGCATGTTAGCTTCACATAAATACTTAACCAAGACCAAAGGTAGAAATCCTAAGATTGTCCTGCAGTCCTAGACCCATAACTTCGTGCAGTCCACACTACTCAATGTAATGAAGATCCCTCACTTTGATAGACACCAGGAAGTCAATGCATACGTCAGGTTACTGCTGTCTTGCTACCACGAAATATACTTATGGTTGGACCAATGCATCACTGTGGATCCGACTCTGATCAATCAGATCACAGGTCTTAGCATGCAAGGTCCCAACCCGTGTGACTTTTACTCAGGAAAGACCTTAGACCAAGCACTAGCACATCGGATAAAGGAAACTTATGGCGATGTAGAGAAGGGTACGTGAGGCTACAAGGTAGCCTCTATCTAGAGTGGCGCAGTGCACCTTGCATGTCAGCTGATCGCGAGAAAGTGAGTTCGTAAGAATAGACCAACACAGGTGACTGGCTTCGTAGTTGACCTTGCAGGGAAGTGCGTCGAGGGACTACATATGAATTAGGCACAGTATCTTGTAAACCAGTTAGAGATGGATTGCAGAGGAGCACAAGACCAAGGGTATGAGTTCCACTTTAGTTGGTTTCTCACACTCATCACTTTCATCGCTTGGGAACTGCCAGAGGGAGCCACTTTTCCAGAGATCGAACCTTTCGAACCACTAGTCACGAAGTTCTGTACGCTGTGGTACTCTAACGACATGAACAAGCAGTGGTAGTCCAATGTTGTCTTCCACACCTACTTCAACCAACCGAAGAATGCAATTCAGTCTACACCACGAATCAACCCAAACATACTTCATAGGTTCAGACCTTTGATGAAATTTAGCGCGGACCACCACTTCACCTATATTACAACACGCAACGATGAGCATAAACAACAGCTTCAATCCTAATACAAGCTGACAAAAGATGACTTGGAGGAGATTACCGAGGAATGGTTAGCAAACCTCCTTGTTGCAACAGACCCTGCATACATGTTTGATGAGGAAAGCCCTGAATCTATGCCGGATACACCTGGGCCAAGCAGGACTAAGAAGGATGATGAAGTTGAAGATGTCCCTAGCACATCCATGAATACTACTTCGATCTCACCTGCACAGGGAGGTGATGGTGACAAGCTAGGCGGTACATAAGTTGAGCAAAACAGAGGCAAGGTTCCTCCACCTAGAGAGGAGGAGGATCCCTCCATGAAAAGAAAGATGACACCACCAAAACCCTCCTCCTGAAAGAAATCTAAGGCCACCCAGACCACGCTTAAAACTACCCTTACCCCAGATGACTTCGACTTCTTAATTGCCACGCTGAATGATGTTTCACTAGAGCTCGCAGAAAAGCAAGAAGCAAAGAAGGAGGAGCTATTCAACCGAATAAAGGGAGAACTCAAAGAAGTGAAACAGGCACTCCAATCCAACCAAGCAATTTCTACAATGTCCTTGATAAGCAGAACATCAGGAGTAGGCGATGAGCCCACTCAATTACACCAGATCACTGATCAAGTCGAAGCTCGCCTTTGACGAACTCAAGAGGACACAACACAAGCCACCTAGGGTTTGATGCAAGCACATAAAGCACTTCTAGAACAACAGAATGAGGCAGAATGGGAAAAGCTTGCCCTGAAAGCGAAGTGGGATGAGGAAAAGGCATAGTTTCTAGCAGAGCAACTTGAAGTACATGAAAGGGTTCACAAGGCACTGCACTCTGTGATGGTCTTAGAAATGAAGATGGAAGACCGTCTCCCACAGTAGGTGGCCCAACTGGAAGAAGTAATCCAACAAATCCAACAACGCATCACGGATTTGGAGCTCCGCACCGTGCCTGATACCCCCTAAGAAATAAGAGATCTAAGAGAGGCCACTGCTCGAAGCGTAGTTGGTCGATTAAAAACCTTTGCCTTGGAATGCAAGAAACTGAGCACTAGAAGGGCCTAGACTTATGAAACCCTCGCAAAAAATCTAGAATTGTAGACATTGGAGGCCCAGCTCCAAGAAGCAAAGAAACATGTAGATATGCTACAGGTGCATATAAATAATTTGACCCCAGTCGAAAGAATGAAGAGGTTCGCAGAACAATGCACAACCCAACAATAAGTACATACACTACAAAGTAAAGTGATGGAAGTCTCCCAGCGACTTCAGCGAATCCAAGAAAAGGCATGCCAACTATTCACTGAAATTGAAATCCAGGGATATGAACTCGAACAGGATGTCATCACTGCAGAACAACGCCTAGAAGGACCGCTCAATGACACAGTGATCCAGGAATTTACTGAGCAAGAGACTGTCGCACTGCAGTAGGTCGAAGGAGCTCGAGCTAAGCTCGAGGCATTCAAGGCGGAATTGATCAGACCTGAGGGACTCGGGACAAGTCACAAGTGAGTTTTGTGGGCCTGTTGGCCCTTGATCAAGTTTTGAAGAATACTTGGCCATATTTGACCATTTTTGGGAATGCTACAACTTGCCAAAGATGGAGCGCAACGCGAAGCGGAAATAAGGGAAGAAAGACCTATTTCTGGTCCCTTTTAGGGTTTTGGGTTGATGTAAAGGGAAAGGGATGTCGGCCCGTGGGTTTACCCACGCTTAGGCCCATTTTKTAATCTATAAATAGATACTTAGGCAATGTAAGTAGAGGGTAGTAGTACATCTATGTGATGTATAGCTAAAGGCTTAGTGCTAGTAGTTGGATCTATGTGATTGGATATATATTGCAAGTGCTCTGTGCATGATTGTAAGGAGATTTAAAAGCTAAGCGCAAGTTGTTGTAGTTTTGTGTTGAAGTGCAAGGAAGAAGGATCTAGCGAGCTGCGTAGATCTTCTGTCCTGTGCAAAGTAAAGGTCACTGAAGCTCTGTGCTGTAACCGCTTGACCGAGATAATATAAAGAAGAAGACTTTGTGGATGTAGCCCTAGGGTGGGGGTGAACCATGGTAACTTTGTGTATTGTGCTCTGTGCTTTGACCTAATGTGTTTATATCCTTCTTGGCTAAGTGCTTACTATAATTAAATAGATCTAGTTATTCTCTGTGCTTATGATATATGAATGAATGTTAGATCTGATATATAAGATGCTTAGTGCTTGATCTGCTGGATCTAATCTATATTTCTGTGGATAAGTACTGAATCATCTTTAGTCTAAGTATTTACTGAGATGCTCTGTGCTATCAACAAAGTACCATAAGGGTTAAATATTGATGAATGATCTATGTTGAGTTCCCTGTAAAAGATATAATCACAGATCGGTGTCCCAGCTAAGGTTGCAGACATCTGAGTCCTACAACCACCCCTGCCTCTACCTCGGGTGAGACTTCACCTGCTTCACAGGTGTTGTTGAAAGTGCCGGTAGTTAGGGTTTTGTTGGTGTTCTCTTGAGCATTGAACCCTGGGTCTACCCCTGTGCCAACAATACCATCACAAGATATGTGTCTCAACCATGTACCAAGGCATATACCGAACCATCAACATGTACTATACCAATCATCAACCATGTACCATAACTTATATCATATGCCTCAAGCATCAACCATGTACATCAACACCATACGAGGTACCAATCCTGTACCATATCATGTATCAACCATGTACATCAACAATGTACAAAAACACCTGTACCATACCATGTACCAACAATGTATCTCAACCATACATCATATCACTCAATCATGCTATACACCTATATCATAGGATATACCAAGCAAGTGTTGTCAATGGTGTACCTCAACCAAGTACCAACATCACTGTTAAGAACCAAATATCAATATAGCATAGAAAAACCTCAGAGAAAGTACTCAACGCCTTGAAAAAGAGATAATTTCAGATAATAAGCCTCTTCGAGGGGGAAACCTCNATATACCAAGTGTAATCCTCAACAATGTATCGATATCAATGACATCCATACACCATGTGCCAATGCTTCAAGAGTATATCAAGAATAAGACTCAAGCATGTACCATAACATCATCACCATGTAACTAAACTAGATACCAAGATACCAAAATAACCGAGATGTACTACTAGTCAATGTACCATACCAATATGACCAAGATGTACCATGCATCAACAAGACATGCCTCTCAAGCATGTACCATACCATCACCAAGCATAAGATATAATCACATAAGCATACATGTGACCTATAGCCGACTCGCTATACTGTAACACTGACATGTAACCCTTCCACAACCTTTAGTAGCATGGTACCAACATTTCCCCCAAATTTTACTTAGCCTCACGGGATTAAGACTCTCTATCACACGGGGCCTCGTGTGACATCACTTAGGTAACCCATGAGGGTGCCTCACGTGACACCCTTAAGCTGACCCACGAGGGCTTGCTAAATTAGGGTTACACAGAAACCCTAACACTCTACAACTCCTAAATGTTTGCTCTTTCCTCGCTCTTTCTTTGCTTCCTCAGACTTGCCGTCAGATTCACCAATAGACCAAAATACTACACCATAACATTCTCACATGATAGATATTCAATGTAACTGTATGTGTCAAATGAATGTCTCATGATGTGTATTTTTACTTTTTATATGTAACCTTTTTCCTTATTCTTATGGATTCTTGAATTTATTGTTACAACCACTTTACCCTTTCATTAGTTGACTTGTAACTGCTTAGGGGTTCTTGAACATTCTTCGAGGCTTCCAACTTCACAAGGTCATATATCCCTAACCGTGAGGAACCAAGTGGTGTACCACATATCACTAGAAATGACTCGACAAGGAATATCCATCTGTGAGTGTATTACCTTCATTTACACTGTCCTTCATGTCCATATTCCTCTACCAACTTCGAGTATCACAACAACACCTTCAGGGATTCATGTAGACTTCATCAAATGCACCCATCACATTTGTTGACATCAACCACTCCATCAATGACAACTAAATCACCATCAATATCAAACATATTCATAGGGTTTCCAAACTTCTCCAAGGGTTGACATCAATGACAACCAACTGTCCAAACCAATCGTCCAACAAGGGCATGATTGTTGATTGAGATATTCACACCACCTGAAGAAGAAATTAAGGACACATGTTTTTTCAAGCATCACTCCAGGATGGTTTCTCTCCTATTTTTCCAGCTCTAAGAATCATCATCAAGTTGGGATTCTACGGTCAAAGTTCAGTTAGTTGCAAGAAATCAGGCATCAGATCCCAATTTCATGCTTCCAGTCATGAAATCATGGAGGTTTTTAGAGAAGGAAAGTGCAAATAAAATTCAAGAAGAGATATCCAAGTCACAGTCTATTCTTTATTCATTGAATTTCGTTGGAAGATGAAATGTTGGTGGATCTCAGGAATGAAGGATCCTCGACTTGTTTATGAAACTCGTTCCATAACAAAGAGGTAGTTTTTTAGTGTCAATTGCAAGAAAATGAAGGAGAATCTTGAAAATCTGCCACATGGGTTTTGTGCAGGATGAGCCCATTTGGGTTCCTTGCTCACAATTTCCTAAAATTGTGAATGATATATGTAATACCCCTAGGCCAAACCCAATTGTAAATGTAAATACAAATGTACGTAAGCTAGTGAGTTGTTTCACATAATTTTTGTATGCACCTTCCATGGTATAGTGCGTGCATGTACTACGTAGTAAAATGACGAAGTGTGCACATTCCAAGATACCGCATGCAACAAACTTATGTGTGTATGATTTTGAGGTCGGGGAACCATTGCGTATATGTTGTGTTTTATAGGCTGGTGAGCCAGCTATTATAAGCTAGGAGGCTTATGTTTTGTATTAGGCTAGAGAGCCTAGATGTTAAAGGCCAATGAGCCTATTTTTGTATATGTCTCATTATTAATATAATACATTGCTGCTCATAGACTGACCACGAAAAAATAGTATGGGGGACTAAAATCCACTAGTTAGGGAAAGGGGGGGTAAAATTTAAGAAAAAGGGATATTCCTTAAATCATAANAATGTAACTGTATGTGTCAAATGAATGTCTCATGATGTGTATTTTTACTTTTTATATGTAACCTTTTTCCTTATTCTTATGGATTCTTGAATTTATTGTTACAACCACTTTACCCTTTCATTAGTTGACTTGTAACTGCTTAGGGGTTCTTGAACATTCTTCGAGGCTTCCAACTTCACAAGGTCATATATCCCTAACCGTGAGGAACCAAGTGGTGTACCACATATCACTAGAAATGACTCGACAAGGAATATCCATCTGTGAGTGTATTACCTTCATTTACACTGTCCTTCATGTCCATATTCCTCTACCAACTTCGAGTATCACAACAACACCTTCAGGGATTCATGTAGACTTCATCAAATGCACCCATCACATTTGTTGACATCAACCACTCCATCAATGACAACTAAATCACCATCAATATCAAACATATTCATAGGGTTTCCAAACTTCTCCAAGGGTTGACATCAATGACAACCAACTGTCCAAACCAATCGTCCAACAAGGGCATGATTGTTGATTGAGATATTCACACCACCTGAAGAAGAAATTAAGGACACATGTTTTTTCAAGCATCACTCCAGGATGGTTTCTCTCCTATTTTTCCAGCTCTAAGAATCATCATCAAGTTGGGATTCTACGGTCAAAGTTCAGTTAGTTGCAAGAAATCAGGCATCAGATCCCAATTTCATGCTTCCAGTCATGAAATCATGGAGGTTTTTAGAGAAGGAAAGTGCAAATAAAATTCAAGAAGAGATATCCAAGTCACAGTCTATTCTTTATTCATTGAATTTTGTTGGAAGATGAAATGTTGGTGGATCTCAGGAATGAAGGATCCTCGACATGTTTATGAAACTCGTTCCATAACAAAGAGGTAGTTTTTTAGTGTCAATTGCAAGAAAATGAAGGAGAATCTTGAAAATATGCCACATGGGTTTTGTGCAGGATGAGCCCATTTGGGTTCCTTGCTCACAATTTCCTAAAATTGTGAATGATATATGTAATACCCCTAGGCCGAACCCAATTGTAAATGTAAATACAAATGTACGTAAGCTAGTGAGTTGTTTCACATAATTTTTGTATGCACCTTCCATGGTATAGTGCGTGCATGTACTACGCAGTAAAATGACGAAGTGTGCACATTCCAGGATACCGCATGCAACAAACTTATGTGTGTATGATTTTGAGGTCGGGGAACCATTGCGTATATGTTGTGTTTTATAGGCTGGTGAGCCAACTATTATAAGCGAGGAGGCTTATGTTTTGTATTAGGCTAGAGAGCCTAGATGCTAAAGGCCAATGAGCCTATTTTTGTATATGTCTCATTATTAATATAATACATTGCTGCTCATAGACTGACCATGACAAAATAGTATGGGGGACTAAAATCCACTAGTTAGGGAAAGGGGGGGTAAAATTTAAGAAAAAGGGATATTCCTTAAATCATAAAGTATGGAAAATTATTTTATCCTAAGTTCTAAGGATGGGGACAAGTGGGCCAAAGTATCTCCCAACATGACAAGTGCCAAGTTTGGAACATGCGTACATATAGTTTGGACTTAGTTCATTTTCCAATCATTCAATCATTCATTCATTCCTTCCATGATCATTCATGCACTCAGTCAGTTGTCCTCCGTACCTTCCTGTCACAGTACCTGAACCAGTATCCGTACCCATACCTATTTGTGTACCTGGTTAGCTTGGGAGCTGGACTGAAGAAGCGGGTTGTCAGGCCTGTGGGATATTGAAGAGGCAGGTTTTTAGGCCCGTGAGCAATCTCTCAAGGTGAGAGAATTGTTGGGACTTGATTTCTGAAGGTGCTAAACTGCAACTATAGGGCTCTGAGACTTCCTATCTGGCCTATTCCTGAAGCTCGAGAAGGAAGTGGGGCAACCGAGAGACTGCTGAGAAGAGAAGGGGCACACTTCCTGGGGTGGGACATACATGTGGGGAATGAGGGACTGTAGGCTATTATTTTGAGTTGGCACCTGTGACAGAGTCTTTCTCATTGTCTATGATACATCATCCTGGTTAGGAATCCCTTTACCTGGGTGGAGTTTAGTCCCAACTCGGGGGTGACCCACTGCTGAGAGTGATGAGCAGTGTGGTCTAAGGCTGGAAGGTTCATGGAAGGTCTGCACACAGTTGGTGATATTCTTACCAAGGTAAGTGTCAATTGTGTGTTAATTTATATGCTACATTATTATTTGTGTGTTATATTTATGGGCATTTCATTTATATGCTGCATGTATATGGTTACTGTCATTTCCGTATGAATCCATGCATTTACAATATGTATTTATCTGTTTAAGTTATATATATAAAGTTCTGCAAGAGTCTCTGTGTGTATATGTTTTTAATTGCGTTACAACTCAAAATTTTTATGTGGCATAGCCCAATTGGATGCTAAGGATGTTACAATGTGGTGTTAGAGCATAAAAGTGTTTTCTGGAGTAGCATGGCCCGATCTGGGTGGCCGAGGATGTTACAATATGGTATCAGAGCTTCAATTTTCAACACTGAGCCTGGATGGGCCGAGCAAGTTGAGTTGAAGAAAATTTTTACAGAGGATTGATTTCGAAGTGGCCAAATCTCAAGTTACAGAGCATCCATGGTAAAAAATTAGAAGCAATTGCGTGGAATTGGGAAAAAGTCCCAATTTCTGTTGTTAAATTCATGGGAAAATTGAGAAATTCGGCCAAGTGGTGAGATATTATTGATTTAATATCCGTTCTAGAAAATTCAGACCTGGAATTGGTCGAATTTGAAGTTACAATGAAGCCATGACAGATGGAGCAAGATTAGTAATTAAAGTTCTCAATTTGTGAATTGAGTTTGGGAAAAATTCGTTCCAGAAATGTTAACCCACAATGATTTGTTGTTGCAGAGGTTGAACTGGTGTTATCAGGGTGAAATTGAACAAATTTCGTTGTTGCATAATGTTTATGGTAAAAATTGGGGAAAAAGTTAGGAAAAATCCCCAATTTCTGGAGCGGAATTCATGAGGAATTGATGCGCATAAAAATGAATGTGCGCAGGTGGGTGCACTAAAAACGCATGATGCGCAGTGAAAATCTTGTGATATGTGGAAAAATATGGGTGTACGAGCGCACGTGCTAAAATTTGGCACTGCGCGGAAAAATATTGGTGTGCGGGCACACGCACGGAAAAACATTAGCATACGAGTGCACGTGCTAAAATTTGGCGCTGCACGGAGAAATATCAGCGTGCAGACACACACTCTAAAATTTGGTGCTGTGCGGAAAAATATTGGCATGCTGGTGCGCACACTAAAATTTGGCGCTGCACGGAAAATATTGGCGTGCGTGCGCGCGCGCTAAAATTTGGCGTTGCGCGGAAAATATTAGCGTGCAGGTGCATGCGCTAAATTTAGCATTGCACGGTGCAGATTGAGTGGCGTATGCATAATACTGGCATGCACAGTGTGCACACACATACTAATGGCGTGTGTGGTTTGCGCAATGTTAAAAGAGAGTAGACAAAGTTTGTTGGTGTGCGTGCAATGTGGGTATATGTTGTCGCACAACAATTTAGTTAATGGTGCGCGCAGAGTACTGGTGCACGATGGGGGCATACTAAACTTTGGCATGGTGAAACGCGTAGAGTAAAAGGCGCACGACTCAAAAATGGCGTGCGACAATCTTTTTTTTTTGCGCGCAACATGTATTAGTGAAGAAACTAAAATCGTGCGCGGTGGATATTGACGCGCGAGACAAAAGAGTGCGCACTAGTTATTGGTGCGACAAAGAAGTGATGCACGGTAGTTATAGATGCGCAGAGCATGAGTTACCTTGTGGCGTTGTTGCGCATGCTATATATGGGTGTACAAGTTGAAATTTTTTCATGCGAAGTCGTTTGGATGGTGAACAACAACATAAAACCAACGATTTTCTGCGATGTTTTATAATGTTTGAAGGCCATCTTTTCGCAATGTGTTTTTGAGGCCCTTAACAACATTTTTAGCTACTCAAAAAACACGAGAACATAACAGAGTGTACCAAGGTACGCTTTGTCTTTGCATCTCAAATAAAATATCCTAGAGAGAGATTTCTAATGGTGTAAGCCGTTTGTCAAATAGAGCTTTTATGAGAAAGTTACAACACAAACAATGGAGGGTAAATTTTAAGGCCCAACTAACTTCAAAGAGCCATAACTTTCTGCTCCAGAATCAGATTGAGGCACAAGAGTAGTCAATGGAAAGATATTGAACCATAGAAGACATTCATAGAGGTGAATTATATTTTTGGGCATGTTAAAGATGTTTAATATGACAAAGAAGGTACCTGTAGCATTCCAGACCAAAAACATGAATTGGCCTAGAACTTCAGCAGGCTGTAACTAGCAGCCTAGAACCCAGAAAGAGATGAAGCTTGGAAAGACTATCCAAAATATGTATATGAAGAAACCCAATTGAACTCCTATGAAAAATCCAACGGATTAGGTGCAAAAATGTATAATTGCAGCGCAGAGTTGCGCCAAGTTGAAGTGTGAACAAAAAAATTAATGGGCAAATTTCAAATAACCACAACTTTATGCTCAAGACTCAGAATTGAGCATGGGAGTAGGCATTGGAAAGATGTTATAAATTAGAATATAAATATTCACCCAGAAAATTGATCTGGGAATTCAATTTTTCAGGAAATCAGAAGAAAGAAATATGATATATTATTGAACCATAATGGTTCATATTTTTTTCATGAAATTGTTGAGTTAGTTAACCTGACAAAGTTTTGTTGGATGCACATTTTGCAGAGTTAAAAACAACTAGAT